>KN471556.1:0-16175 GCA_000787095.1 Periophthalmodon schlosseri | reverse complement strand
GGCATTCCACACTTTCCTCCACTCACGTGTCCATGCACTTCCATCTGGCCAGCAAATCCTCCAGTGCAGGGTGGATAGTTCAATTGGCTTTCGCTGCGCTTGGTTCCACAAAATAGGCTGGAACCGCTTCATCACCACCGCCAGTTTCCCTGTTCACGTCGCCGCTTTTGGAGTTAGGGCCGGGGCATTGATGAACGTCTCCCGATAATAACATAGTATCATTCTCAGGGTTTCACCATCCGAGTCACATTCTGTTGGTTTCTTTTGTCTTTTTTGAAAGAGTTTATCAGACTGGGAAGCGCAAAGGCAGCAGCCACGATGTTTTTCCCATAACCAAAGTGCTTCAGCCTGCCGCCATGATGGATGGTTAAAAAAAAAACTGTGCCTTAACTGCACTGGTTAAGGCACTGGCAACGCAGGTTCAGTGGTGATTGTAATACTTTTTTAAAACTAGGTCACAATCGACATACCTACCTTTAAGGCTGGTGTACCTGATTTTTAAAGGAGAACGTTAGTGTTTACATCCCTCTAACTTGTTCGAACAGCTTTTTCAGATGGCCAAATGAATCGGGGGACTATCATCAATCCTAGCAATACTTACGTTTTTTTTCCTGGTTTACAATGAAGAAAATGTTTAATAATTGTGTTACGCTGGCAGTACACAGTAGTCTGATTTTGTGCCCCTTATACAATATACTCTATCTACCTGTCTATCTATCTATATACTAGTTTATAGAAGGTAAAGAGTACTTATTCCACAAAATTCCACAAAACAAGCAGGCATTGCATTTTTGTGTCAAAATATTAAAGAGCAGTTACAGTGCTGTTATATTTGATATGTTTGTTGATGCACTACAAACCTAAGAGTTTAACAGTGGCTAGATGTTTTTTGCTTTTGTTAATGCCTGCCCTGTTTTTCAGATGGAAAATCAAAGCACTTTACTTCAGTCTTGTAATTACAAGCAATTTAAATCAAAACTCTTTTAGTGCTTTTGGCATTGAGCAGCAGATAACAACATAATGACTTATTTTGCTCCGTGGAATTTCACATTCACTTAAAACTGACTTTCTTTGTAGTTATGTAATGATTTCTGCTGTTCCTGATTTTTACTGTCTTAAAAATGTGAAAAACAGAACTAGATCATTTTAAAAGCTTTGCAATGGTCCAGTTTTATAATTAGATGCAGACAGGACACAGCAGCCTTATTTTGACTTCAAGTGCTGTTTATATAATAAATATGTACTGGGGAAAGACAGTTTTTATACACGGCAAAAATCAGTTACAGGCTCTTTAATCTTTCTGGAGGCATTGCATCGCTCATTTCTGTGTTTTGTTAATTATATGTTTGTTGTGTTGACAGGTAGTTTCTAGTAACAGGATTCAAATATTGGATTCAGGAAAGACCCTTAAGCTCCTGCAGGCTGCCAGACCAGATGCAGGGAGCTACAGCTGTAAAGCCATAAACGTCGCTGGCAGCACGGAGAGAGACTTCTACTTAGATGTGCTGGGTGAGACAACACTAAACTTTCAATATAAATTCTCGTTAAGCTTGATATGTGATTGAATATAAGACAGAAGCTGCAGTACACTGAGCCAAAGTAATACTATGTGTATCTGTATATCTATATTTTGAAGTTTTAAATACCCAAGAATTCAGCCATTGTTTGTTTTACTTCAAATTAAATATCTAATCTAAAAAAGAAACGTTTTGGTGTAAGACAGACCTGATATTAAAGGTGCACTGTGTAACTTTTCTGGTGAAGGGTCGGCCAACTGCTTGTCTCCATGGAAATGGTATTGCTTTGCCTTGAATGTTCCACTGTATAGACAGTACATGTCTGTCTCCATGGAGTCAAGCAGGAGATGCAACCAGCCCAAGGTCCAATATTTAGAGAGGTCACCCCGCTGACAGTAAAAAAGTTTTGTATCACTGAATTGATTAAATGTTTAATGCCATACTGTGGAACATTCAAGACAAAAACAATAATGACTCCACAGAGACATGCAGGTGACCAGAGTAGATACGTAGTCTACCTTTAAGTTTCCAAGCTTGAGTAAATGTGTCAAATGTGAGGAAAGTAAATAGGGCCTCACCAAACAGTAACCCTTTATTTTTGTCACTGAACGCATCACACTATATTAAATTGTTGTTTGTTTTACAGTTCCACCAACCATAATAGGATCTGCTTCTCCTCAAGATGTCACTGCTATACTCAAACAGGAGATCATTCTGGAGTGCAAAGTCCAAGGGATGCCATTTCCCACAATACAGTGGTACAAAGACAGGAAGTGAGTGTAGTAAACTGTAAAAGTTGTATATTTTAGTATTAGTAGTATTTTTTTTTTTAAAACAAAATGTAATTATTTTAATTTTTGTCATTTCATTCCAGGCTTGTTTTTCTTGGTGATCCCAATATCGAGGTCAAAAATAAGGGTCAAATATTGAAAATCAAAAGTGCTCGTTTGGGAGACCAGGCTCGTTATCAGTGCAGTGTCACTAACACGGCAGGAAAACAGTCCAAAGACTTCAACCTCAGTGTCTATGGTATGTACTTAATCAACATTATACATATTATTACAAGTATTACATGTTTGTCAGAATTAAATTATGAAGGGGGATTCAGTATTAAATATACAAATTTATCATTGTTTGTTATGGATAGGCTCCACTAACTTGTCATAATAATCTTATGGCTTGAAGTCCTTTCAACTGACAAAAACATGTCTTTGGGGTTGAATATTGGCACCACTTTCTGAAGCTATTATGGGAGAATTATTTCACTTATGTTGATTTATACTAACAGAGAAAACATTGTACTTCGTGCAAGTTTTTGTTTCATGTGGATCGGCCCAGTAATTACAGAGATATTAACCATAAACCAGATCAACAAATCTGAATTCCAGCCTGTCTTGCATCTCAGTTTTAAGCTATAGGGATTCTAGTGTATTGTGGTGTTTTTCTGAACATAACCTATTGCTGGGTTTACATTCTATAGGCCAATATTATTTAATACAAATGGGGGACAGCTAAAATTAATATTGTTAGAATGCAGATTTTTGTTGTAATATATCAAGTTGTAGGGCCCAGTCACTACTAGAAATGATCAGGTTCACAATTTGTGAATTTACCTTTTGGATATTTTAAAGTAAAGTACAGTGTAATCAATAGGAAAAACTGTCTCTTGCCCCCCCATCTTTCAGTATGACTTCATCACATTCTGCATTCTGATAACCACCAATTCATGGGTTTCAAGTTCCTGTTGTGTGCGACATTTTGAGGACTTTTTCCCATTCAAAAGATGTAGTATTTAGTTTTATATTGTTAATCACCATAGCAACTTTGTTTTAGTGCCGCCCTCCATAAAAGCTGGGAACATAACCTCAGAAGTCACGGCACTCCTGGACACTGGGGTGACATTGGAGTGTGAGGCGAGAGGGGTCCCATTCCCCTCCATTACCTGGTACAGAAACCATGAGGCCATCCTGTCCCACCGCCACGCCCAGTACATGGAGAGAGGACAGTATCTGAAGATCCCCCGAGTTCAGGCGTCTGACGCAGGCCTCTACATCTGCAGAGTGACCAGTGTGGCAGGCAGCGCAGAGAAGACCTACAAACTGGATGTGTACTGTAAGAATGAGTGCTTTTTATAATATAGGACAAATAAGATGTTTAGAACAATTCAAGTTCCGCAAAAAGTTAATAGAGATGAAATGGTAAAATTCTGTGCTTGCATGAACGTAACGACGAAACGAAAACCTTAAAAAATCTTGTGTAACATTTAAAACAAACTATTTCATTTAAACAGTTGTAGTACAAACAAAAGCTCACTGCTCAGTCACTGGTTCACCCCCCTACCATCCTCTCACATGCAACATTTTCGAATATGTGAAATCCAATCATAAATGCATTAATAGACTTGTTTCTGCTACAGTGCCCCCCACCATTGAAGGAGTAGTTGACAGTCCCACTGAGAGGAGGGTAGTGCTGAGTAAGCCCCTGGAGTTAGAGTGTGAGGCGGGGGGCCACCCTCCCCCCTCCCTCACCTGGCTAAAGGACGGCGTTCCCATTCAGCACAGCGACTCTCTGCGTGTGCTGGAACACGGGAAGAGAATCCAGATCAGCTCTGTGTCCGTGTCCGACTCTGGGCGCTACGTCTGTGTGGCCACAAGCATCGCCGGAGAGAAGGAGATCAAATATGATGTCAAAGTGTTAGGTAACACACTCTTCAAATAATATTACATGAAAAAGAATTTACTTTTTTAGAAATGCCTGCTGTGGGCAAGTGTCCTTATTTCCTACCTTTTGAATCATAATCTTTGCTAATTGCTAACAGGTTTTGTCTGTCATGTCAAAGGACATCTGTGTCCCGTGTAAACTGTAGACTCTCTGGCTAAGCCTCTGAGCTCTATAATCACTCTCACAAATACTGCTGCCTGTGTAGCTTTTGCTAAATGGCCGATGACAGCTGGAAAAATAGCGCCGTTGTCGGCAGGATTCGAACCTGCGCGGGGAGACCCCAATGGATTTCTAGTCCATCGCCTTAACCACTCGGCCACGACAACCTGAAACAGGCCCTGGGAGTGCGTCCTCTGCAGTGCAATGCTCAGTGTGCACATTCCACGGGAACAGGACACCTGCCCCAGCAGAGCCATGACAAACTGAAGTTTAAAAAGAGACGTTTATGGCCCTCTTCAGGCATGGCTTCTGTAGTATTGGTTAGAGTTATTTTTATACCATTTTATGATGGAACAAAATGAATTTGTCAGTCAGTTGGTTTGGTTTGTTAGAAATTTATTTCTAGAAATGTATTTCTAACAAATCAAAAACTGTATAAAAAATATTTTGAAAAGATCTTTTTTAATTACTAGGATTAGAAATTATTAGTCATTTTACATACTTACATGAATCCTCACATACATTTTGTCTTCCAGTGCCTCCTTTCATTGACAGTGGAGACAGTGTCACAGACAGCACAGTGATAATCAACAGTCCTCTGGAGCTGGAGTGTCACGCCACTGGAACCCCCGCACCTACAGTAACGTAAGAGACCCTGTCCTCTTTCATACTACACAATATTGTATCAGCGCTTCTCACCACTGACGTTCACAGGTGGTACAAAGATGGAACCCCCGTGAGGCAGGGGGAGGGGCTGAGGGTGGCTGCCAGCGGGAGGCGTCTGGTGGTCTCTCGTGCCCAGGTCTCAGACACGGCTCGATTTCAGTGTGTGGCGACGAATGAAGCAGGAGAACATGAGAGGGACTTCAATGTGGTTGTGCATGGTAAAGTCTGAACTGAATCTTTCATTCCATTCAAAGCCCAAAATCACAACAGCAGTCGCCTCACAGGTCTTAAGAAAAAAAAACAAAGTTAGAAAATAAACCAGTAAAACAGTCATTAGGTAATAACAGACAGATTAACTAACATTCATAAGAAACAAGAAAGTGGATAACTGTCCCAGAGCGCCCCCTGTCTTTAGACTCTTCTTATCAGCAAGGAGAAACTTCAAAACTTTCATGTCCAACAGAGGTGGGTGATATATCGAAAACTGGATTATATTGCAATTGTTGTTTTGGAAATATGCAAAAAAATGGCAGCTGGCAGGTTATTCTCCCAAAATAATGTAAACGGTAGGGCTGTACAATTAATCAAATTTTAATCGAGATCGAAAGTCAGTCAATGATCGGCTTGGCTCTTTTTCCCCTGTGGTTTGGAGCAGAGTCCTACCACCCAGCCCTAGTAAACAGTGATATTTCTGCACTTTTGTGATTCACTATCAAGTCCATTTACTTTTTGTGCAATACTAGAATCTCAGCCATAACAGCTACATGCACACATCTGATGAAATGCCATAACATTGTCTGCTTATCATTATCAGGACAACAAGAAATGAAAATAAAAAGATGAGATACTTATTTTTGTCAGTATTGCTCACCACTAATGTCCACACGTACAATTTTGTCTGGTCTAATATGTTTTAAATGCACAGTCAAAGGAATCAACATTTTTGGGTTTTTCTGTCTTCCTAAAATGTGTTGATGAGAAAAATATATGTTGTAACTTATTTCACATTTAATTGGGTCTTGTAGTTCCTCCTTCCATCCGTACGACTGGCCCTGGGGAGCGTTCAGTGGTTCTTCATAAATCCATCAGTCTTGAATGCATCTCCAGCGGGATTCCTCCTCCCAGCATCACCTGGCTCAAAGATGGCCGACCTCTGGACACAACCAAAGAGCATCTGAAGGTTTGATTTTCTAATAGAGTTGAACGTTTTCTCTGTATTAATGGTTCTCAAACTGTGGGACGTGTACCACTGAGAGCTCCTTCAGTTAGTACGCAGATTCCTCTGCACTTTTAATGTTTGTTTTATTTAGAATTTTGCTCAACCATTTGTATTTTAGACCATTTTAGACCATTCTTAACCCCACTTAAGAGGGGTTTAGATCTGCCAATGTTATAATATTATCTTATGTGCTACTTGCTGTGAAAAATTTGAACCACTACTCTAGATAGTTTTACATTCAACTAGGGGGTGCATCTCACCATTTTTTGCTAATCAATTGATCTTTTTAATGATTTGATTAGTCATTACTTTGCAAAAAGATAGTTACACATTTTTTTCTGAGAAGAAGCTAATATAATGTCACTTCAGAAACATTTGATAATAGTAGACCTTTTTCTCTCATCAAATGTCATGTTTGAAGTCCAGATAACAATTGTTCAATTACTGAAAAAGAGATTTATTATATCAATAAACGATTAGATTCCATTTATCTTATTAACTGTCTCAGAATGACATCCAACTGTCCTATTGTACAGAGAGATAAGACAGAATGAGGTTTTCCTTCACAATATTTATTCATAGATCCTGATAGTTTTATGTCCTCCACTTTTTTGCACCTGTTTTATCTCCTCTTTGCGTGTGTTTTGCAGCTGGACTCTGCAGGCAGGTTGTTAAAGATCACAGAGGCGAGACTGGACGATTCGGCTAAATACACCTGTTTGGCCACGAATGCGGCCGGCGAATCACAGCAGCACATACGACTCAGTGTCCATGGTAACGCACATAAACACAACATAGAAACGGATTTCTTCTCTACACTTTGATATCGAGGGAGTGGGTGGAGATCATAAAATGTCATCTGATCATTATATTCATATGTTTTCCAGAGCCTCCCAGTATTCCCAATGCAGGAGAGATGATAAACCAGACCATCTTGTCAGGGTTTTCCACTGAGCTCCAGTGCAAGGCCACAGGAAGCCCTTTACCTGGTAGGAAACAGTAAAAACAATACATAAATCACATCAAGTTATAATGGACAGTTTGGAATTAGAAGCACATGTTATACAGGCAGCTAAAATCTCTTTATTTCCTGACTTGTAATTTCACCGTAATAGAGTGTAGCCAAATAAGTATTAAAGCTTGTATACTTAATTTTCAAATCATGAAAGCAGGAAGTAGGTATTTAAATTTATTATTTGCGATTATATCTTTCAAGCAAAGCAAAGTGGACCACCATAGCAAAGTCAGTCCAATCTCATCACAAACCATATCATAACTGCAAATCACATTTTTCTGTTTTTGCAGATAATAAAGTGTTTTATAGGAGTTTTGCCCCAGTATTGTAAAATATGTAGTTATAAAGCTTATGTTGTTGTTTTTTTATTGTCTGTTAGCATGCTAGTTGTTGTCAGTATTACCTTGATGGCAAAACTACATTACATTAAATAATAATAATACATTAAATGAACAAGTTCTGTTTCTCAATTTTTTTCAAGACAGTAAAAATCTGATAAATTTAGCTGTTATGCTTGTCTCTGCTCTCAGCGATCACATGGTACAAAGATGGCCGCCCTCTCACTAGTGCAGCCGGAGTGACCATGCTGAAGCGAGGACAGGTTTTGGAGATTGAACGAGCCCAACTGTCTGACGCTGGAGTCTACAGATGTGTGGCCGTGAACCTGGCTGGAGTGGCCGAGATGTTTCACAGCCTACAGGTGTTTGGTGAGTTTAACTTTTGAACTGTATTTCTCTACTTAGATCTGTTATTACGTATTTTCACACTGTGGGAACCTTTTGCAGTTCCTTTTCTAGTACCAGACTCCTTTTAATACTTTCATACAGAGGAGGAACTAGGGACTGGGGCCACAGTTTGGGGTCTTTTTTCCAGTCAAACCAGTGACCAGTTCTTATACATGGTTAAGGTTCAGGTACACTTTATTGTCCCTGTAGAGAAATGAAATTAAATTGGGAAGATTATAAGGGCTTGTTTTCTTGGTACTGTTCTGTGTGAAACCTTATGTTGTTATCCGTTTTCCCTTTGCAGTCCCTCCTGTCATCTCCAGTAGGGGGGGCACTGTCACCGTGGTGGTGAATGAACCTGTCAGACTGGAGTGCGAAGCGACAGGTGTCCCCCTGCCCAGCCTCACCTGGCTCAAGGACGGCAGCCCGGTGGCCAGTGTGTCTCATGGAATACAGGTGAAAACATTTGTGTTATTGACAAACAACAACAGCAGCTCACATCCGTAGTGTCACTCATAGGTGGGAGAAACTTTTAATATATCTTGATCTATCTAGTGGCGCAATACAATACCAAGTGTAACTCTATATTAACAGTATTAAGAGATATGTCTGCACTTTTGTAGTTAGTTTAACAGTTCATTCATGTTTAGTGCAGTTCTCAACCAAGCCATTCATTGCAATACAGATACTGGATTTGGATTTAGGCCTATTTATTCAGGACAGCGGACATTACTATTACTTAATAAACAATTATTACAGATTGTAAATTAATCCAATTTATTCATAATCGCTAGTTCACATCTAAACTAGACAACGTCATATATTGCAATTGTTTTATACTGTAGTGTTCTGGTGTAAGGAAACACACCAAATTTCTTCTAGTTGTTTATTTTCTGAAAGGGCTACCGTAGGCCATAACCCACGCCAAAACAAGGGCAAAACAACAGCCGTCTCAACTCACTAGAGCCAGTCTCCAACCAAGTGACATAAAAAGCAGTTACATTAACAACTACACATAAACAGTTACAAGAACAACAAAAGGTGTCAACCCTGAACTAGACACAGAATATCTGATCATTACAATACATTATACTGACATTTGCTTTACAAGTATACCACCCTGTTATCTAGTATTTAGCACTGCCCATTTCGCTTAGGTGCTGTCTGGAGGCCGGGTGCTGTCTCTGAGCAGCGCACAGGTGGGTGACACAGGTCGGTACACCTGCGTGGCTGTCAACGCAGGAGGAGAACAACAAAAGTACTATGACCTCAGCGTTTATGGTGAGTTAAGACACATTTATTAGATAGTACAATGCTTCCTGTGTGAGTAATGATATTGTAAGAGCTGGCATACTGTAGACAAACCACTGTGCATATTTCCTCCATTAAGTCACAGATTTTAATCATCGTAAGTGGCTGCTCCTAACCGCAGTAGATCCACCAAAGTCGTATAAAAATAAATGTGAAAAAGGCCTGAAGGAGAACATGTGTTTGACTGCATTTAACATTTCAAATAAACTTCGGCAGTTTTGATGCTGAGCTGAGCTGGAGACATGTTATACAAGACTTAGGCCTGCCACAATGAGTATTATAACGACTTACATACATTCCTATTTGAGCTGTACATGGTTGAATAATGAACATTTATCACTAATTATATGCACGATAAAGCTCCACTGTTTAACTTTTTAGCCAAAACTAGACTAAAATAAAAACATCTTATTTTTCTTTTTGGATGTTTTTATTGTCCTTACTCTTAGCAGGCTTGCATCTCCACAAACCTGACTTTTATTTTGCCTGGCTGCTTGTCTCCATGGAAATGTTGTTCCTTTGACTATAATATTCCACAGTATGGCATAAAACATATTTATCTCCATGGAGAATGTATCAAAGTATGGTTTTAACTTTCTGTTTCCAGGGGATCATGCAGGTGAAGTACCATCTTCACAAACAGTTACACAGTATTGCATTTTTAACAGCTACTAGGACAGTGGTTCAACAAACTTTACACTACCACTTAAAAATATTTGGCCTTCTGAGAATCACTAGATCTAAACAAGGTATAAAACAGGACTATTATAGATGTAAACTAGGACAAAACCAGAAAAATCTGGAGTTTGTGTACCATACCACAGTTTGAGAACCACTGTACTCGGATATTAGCTTTATCCTTTGGGGTTATCGCAGCAGTGGCATACAGTAGTTTCAGTATTACCGTTTATTGTGATATTTCCTGTAGCATTATATCCCTCTTCAGAACTTTGAAGGCCTAATAAAACCAGTCCAAGCCGAAGTCACTAAGTGTGTGTTAGTGTGTGTCTGTTCTGATCTATGTATCTATGCAAAACACATCCACATGACGCGCGTTTCCTCAGGGAGATTGAACTGAGCCTGTCCAGAGAAATGAGGTGGATTTGTGGAGGTAATTGTTCCCATTCAGCAGCAGCTTCCTGTGTCTGGCCCAAACTCAGCGCTGCACTGCTACTTTCACTGTGACCTGTTTGTCATCGAGCCAACATGTAAAATACCGTGCTTTGAAATCTTTTGTTAGTGTTATTTTTTGCTCTAACTTTCCATGTTCACGTTTTAGGGTTCAAGGAGGAGTTGTCAATTTGGTGGCAGCTTATGGGGATCCAAAAAAGAAACAATAAATAATGTTAATAGACAGCAGAATTGTGAATGGAATGTTCCACAATATGCCATTCATAAAGTAAATATCATGCATTAACTTTGAAAAACTTGGGCTTGAATGGGCTTGCCTTTCCACAAATCTGACCTGTAACTTGGCCTTGTGATGTCTCCGCCTTGTGATAGATAATGCCATACACTGGAACATTCCATACCAAGTAATAACATCTCTATGCTCTTGCTTTACTTACAAGGTTCCACAATATGGCATTAAGGGTGTGTTCATACTTGTCCTTGTTGGGTCCTAGTTTGAGCCCAGTTTTAGTCCTAATGTAGACTTGGTTTGGTCCTGTTCTAGTCCTGGTTTAGTCCTAATCTAGTCCAGGAGAAGTTCCGAATTCAGTCCCAGTTTAGTACCAGTTTTAATTTTGTCGGGGTGCAAGTGTGAACGCACCCTAAGATCCTCTATCTCTATGGAGACAAGCAGGTGACAGAACCAGGTCAAGTTACATGTCAGATCTGTGTAGCAGCGACTTCTATATTTCAGGTATTTTTAAGGTGAGCAATGTAAACACCTGTAATTGAGTAATTGAAAGGTTTTTGTTGTAATACAGTGAGTTTATTGTTGATTTATTTTAATCCCCATCAGCTGTCACCGAATTTAAAACTAATTTTCCAGGAGTCCTAAAACATGAACATGAAAAATCCCATTTCTTTGCTCTTGTTCGTTGTCCAATATCGTATCGCTAAGGAGCTGCTGAATGTCGATTTTGTTGTGTTCACAGTGCCACCAAACATAAAGGGCGAGGAGGTGAATGCCACAGTGATGCTGGGTGAGCCCGTGGAGCTGCAGTGTCAGAGCGATGCCATCCCTCCTCCCACTCTCTCCTGGCGCAAAGATGGACGCCCTCTGTTCAGGAAGCCCGGGCTCACTGTGTCCGAGGATGGGAGTCTGCTCAAGGTAGGTTGGGTTATTAGAATTGCTATTTATGTTTTAATTGTATTATTTTGTTCAAAGGTCACATTTTAAACATACCCTGGAGCATTTGAGAGAAGAGGGAAATATGAACTTCTAAACTAATACAAGAATCCCGTGCATTTCAGAACATGTTTGTAGAGGTGTCTTATTCTTACTTGACAATATATTTAGTTGTTTGCAGAACTTTTCAAACGTTTTGGGTGGAAGGTCTCTATTCATCTTGTCTTCATGGATATGTTATGGCTTTGTCTGGAATATTGTAGAGTATAGCATTAAACTTCTATCTCCACGGAGACAAGCAGGTAGGTAACCCCATAAGGCCAAGTTACAGTTCACATCTGTGGAGAGGCAACACCTGGAATTGATTAAATACAAGAGGAGTTTAATGCAATGCAGTGGAATATTCCAGACAAAACAATAACATCTCTGTGGAGACACGCAAGTGGTGGACCCCCTCTAGAAGCTGCATATAGTATACCATTAATGTACCATAAATGTTAAGAACTACAGACCTTTGTCTTCAGTTATTTGTTAACATAAATGTCTTAAATAGTAGTTTGTGTTTTTGTTTTGTAAGTTTACATTATTTGATACATGGCTCTTTTGGATCTCTCTTCTAAGGTTGCCAGAGCACAGATGCAGGATTCAGGACGCTACACATGTGAAGCTACCAATGTGGCTGGAAAGACTGACAAGAACTATAACCTCAATGTTTGGGGTGAGTGCTTTTGGCAACACAAGATTTCCTATAATAGTTTTAAATGAAGTTTATTCCTGTTAGTTTTGTCAACAATATCCCTACACAGATACCAATACGAAATACTAGTATCAACACTAGATACTCATTTTATCAATATTTACACATTTGGACCTTTTCCTGACTGGTCGAATACAATATTAAAGATAGTATTTATTTTTTTGTGTTGAAAATTACTTTCCAATGTGTACAAATATATAGTTTTTGTTATAATTGTGGTCTCAATATTGTTATTACAGTATTGGCACTTTACCTTAGTGTCTGAATTGAGTTTTTGTATATTTTAGTGAAGTGACAGTTCTTGTGCATAATAGATATTTCATTTCTCAGCTGATAAAATGTAGCTCTAACACAATGGCGCCTCCTTTTGGTGTTTTCTTCACATTACAGTTTCCCCTAGTATTAGAGGATCTGAGGAGGTTTCTCCACTAACTGTCACTGAAGGAGGACTCATTACTTTGGTTTGTGAATCCAGTGGAATACCTCCTCCAAGCCTCACCTGGAAGAAAAATGGTGAGTTTACAAATAATATGGTTGTTAAAATTAAAGGTGCACTATGTAACTTTTCTGGAGGAGACATCTGTTGTGTCTATGGAGATGTAATTACCTTACTTAGAAGGTTCCACAGTGTGGCATTAAGGGTGTGTTCACACTTGTCCTTGTTGGGTCCTAGTTTGAGCCCCATTTGAGCCCCTAATTTAGGCTTGGTTTGGTCCTGTTCTAGTCCTGATTTAGTCCTAGTCTAGTCCAGGAGTAGTTGGGAATTCAGCCCCAGTTTAGTACCAGTTTTTATGTCGTCTGGGTGCAAATGTGAACGCACCCTAAGATCCTCTGTCTCTATGGAGACAAGCAGGTCACACAACCAGCTCAAGTTACATGTCAGATCTGTGTTCTAGCCATTTAGCTCATAGTAGAAATGATCTTTTTAAGGTATTTTTAAGGTGAGCAGAGTAAACATCTGTAATTAAGTAAATGACAAATAAACATTAAATCTCCTACTGAGGAACATTCTTGACAAAGCATTATTATCTCCATGGAGACAAATAGGTGGCAGACCCCCCCATCTGAAAGCTCCATAGTGCGACTTTTACGTGTAAAATTTGTGCCTGATAAATTGATTATTATTTGAAATATGCTGTAGGCAAAGACTTGAAAACCAGTCAGAGGGTGAGGGTTCTGTCCGGTGGTCGTCAGCTTCAGATTTCAAGCGTAAACAGGACAGACTCCGCCTCCTACACCTGCACAGCCTCCAGCGCTTCTGGGAGCAGCTCCAAGGAATACAGCCTGCAAGTCTATGGTAAAACTAGTGTAAACTACTACTACAACTGATCAGAATCTGTTATAGCAATGTTTCTCATTATTGTTTTTTAGGGTCCTCCTTGTGGTTTACTCATTATTTAGAACTGCCTTACCCATGATTTAGTCTAATTTTAGACCTGATTTAATCATAATAAAACTAATAAAGTCAAATATTGTCTTAGGTGGTACTTGGTGATAAAAGTTAGAGAACCATTGTACTATAGATATTAGTGAGATGGCAAATACATACATTATAGATATGTACAACCCTCTGTATTGTGTGTGTTTGTGTCATTTAACATTTTGTACCAAATTCAAAACATAATTCCCTGTTTTACCTGAATTAATACAGTTCTAATTAAGACGCTGCTCTGTTATTTATATTGAAGATGTTGAAATATTGACAATATCGTCAATGGTGGTTTGAACATACACAAAATAGTTTATAATAAAAAACAGGAAATAAAAAAACAAGGTTATGATAGATATAAAGTGATATTTGCAACAAATACATTCAAAGACATTTCTATTAGACTGATGTACTATTGTTTGAACAGAGTTATCAGGATATTCCAAGAAAATGCTGAGATATAAAGTTTTTTCAATCTTGCCCACCCAATAAAACTTTATTCTTATTTGAAAATCAGCTTCTGCCATTATATTTGCACTTTTTCTGTCTGCCTACCCAAACCCAGCAGTCTCTGGAATCCAAATCAGATATCATATAAACTATTTTAACATTGTCAGTGAATATATAATAAAATAAGCTAAAGGGATGGCTATGATTAAGCTATTGCAAAAATATATACTTTAAAGCAGACGCAAAAACGACTTTTCAGAGCTTTGAAGCATGTTATAGTTGTTTCCTCTCATCATTTACTCACCCAGAGTTGTATTTGGACTGATTCGTGTATGTTTTAACAAGCTATCCATTGGACGTGACGTTTAGTGGACTTGTTTCTTTTATTAAGTCGTTTTAGATGAATATTGCGATTTAAAATGTCCAAATTATAACATAATGATCCACGGGTGTCATCGATTATAACTATAGAGCAGACACAAGCACAATAGATCTTCTTTAATAAAATCCTAATACAAAATATATAATAATTTCTGTAGTGGACAATTCCTAAATGTTTCTTTATTTCCATTGTCCAGTTCGCCCATACATCAAACCCAGCGAGGGCGACTTGGAGGACATTACAGTGATCAAAGGAGGGGACCTGTCTCTCCAGTGCGCTGCCGAGGGAGTACCACGACCAGCAGTCACATGGTTAAAAGACGGTCGACCAATCACGGGGCAGCATGGAGCCAAAGTCCTGAACGAAGGCAGACTGCTCCAGATTAAAGACGCTAAAGTGTCTGATACTGGGAGGTACACGTGCATCGCTGTGAATGTGGCCGGACAGGTGGACAGCAAGCGCGACGTCACTGTACATGGTATGAACAGATCTGTCTCATTTTAACAACTAATTTTGATTTAGTTTAAGAGGGCGCTCACACTTGGCCTGGTTTGGTCCTGGTTTGAGCTCAGTTAGGTCCTGATGTAGATTTGGTTTGGTTCTGTTCAAGTCCTGGCTGAGGCAAGTTTAGGGCAAGTCCAGGTATAGTTATTGGTTTAGAGTTCCGAGTTTAGTCCCAAGTGTTTTTTGTGCAAATGTAAACGCACCCTTAGTAATTCAACACATTTTTTATTTATTCATTCATTCAGTCAGTTCGTTAGTTTATTAATTATTAGTCCAGATTTATTCAAATATATATGATTTTTGTGTTAGTCTAGTTTGTACTAGGTTGTTAGCAAATTCTGTCACATTCTGTCACTTGTCCAAAATGTGTTCGTTGGTTATTTAGTTTGTATATTGCCTGTTTTTTGTTTTTTTTGGGGTTGAACAAGAATACATTCAAATAACCTTACAACTAGTTTTCATTTTTGTTTACTTTTATCTGTCAACATAAATATCTGTAGCGTTTTTTTTGGGTTTTTTTTGTTTTAGTCAAGACAAAAATTATTGCTTTCACAAATGGCAATATGTATTAATTGGTGAGCAAATTGTGTATTAGTGGTACATAACTATTGAAATGCCTTTCTTAAACAGTCCCACCCACTATACTTGGTGAAATACAGTTTCCAGACAACATCAGTGTAGTTGTGAAGAACCCTGTGGCTTTAAGCTGTGAGGGCCATGGGATCCCACTTCCTGATATCACATGGCTCAAAGACGGGCAGCCAATCACAACTACCAGCACTGTACGCATCCTGTCAGGTATATGTCTTTTACACTGTAGTAGTTTTAAACAAAATAATGTGTGTTTTTTTATGTTTAACAATTCTTTCTTAATCTGCAAGGAGGACGTAGTTTGCGACTAATGCATACCACAGTGGAGGATGCTGGGAGATATACCTGTATTGTGTCGAATACTGCCGGAGAGGAAAGAAAGAACTTTGATCTCAACATCCTGGGTATTTTCTTATATTAACACTAGCCTATT
>JACM01067702.1:0-28717 GCA_000787095.1 Periophthalmodon schlosseri | reverse complement strand
TTTTTTCTTCATTTTATTTATTTATTTACAAGTTGATGAGAGTTAGTTGTTTATTGTTAATCATTTGATGCCTGAAAACTGGAGGAACACTTGTTATCAATGGGTATAACTTGTTTTTTGCATATTGGTTACAGGCATTGTTTGTTGCTATACAGATATACCAGTTTCATTATGTCTCCATGGATTCAACCAAGCTGCTGAAAACATGTTTAATTAAATGTAGAAACTGTTCCCACACGGATGACCCCACTGGCCTGAAGTCAATTTATATTAGCATCAACAAATATTCTGCTACAACTCAAGACAAAGAAAACCTCCTTGCAGTACTGTCGAACTATTAGAGCTGGGATGTTGTGTTCATTCATCTTGGTATAAGGCTTTGGATAGAAATTGCCAAATTTGAACTGTGTATGGCAAGACACATGAGATACATGCACAAAAACTATGCAAAAAAGTAAACAAAAGAACCCAATAAACTGCTAGGTCACTACTGGTAAATACATTTATCGCACTATAATATTAGAATACTTTTGAATGAACACTAACTTTACTATTTAGCATCTTAAAATCTCCATTGAAAATTCCCTGAGATACAATGGCACGATCCTGAGCACGGTTTAGTCCTGATGTAGAACTGGTTTGGTCCTGCTCTGGCCCTGGTTTAGTCCTGATAGTCAAGGTTTCTGTGTGTGCAAGTGTAAATACACCTTGTCACGCTGTAACTAGTTCCAAACTCTCACAAACCCTTTGGCTAGTATTCATGGGCATGACGTGTAAAAATGTCATGGTACCTGAGCTATATAGGCTACATTACTGAGGGACTAAACTGAGACAAAAGCCACAACTGAACCTGGACTAGACTAGGACTGAGGTCACTTTCACACATGTCAGTGTGCTCTCTCTGGACCGGCTCCAGTGAGCACTAGATTTACTTCTGTTTATGTTGTTTTCGTTATCATCAGTCTTGTTCACATAAACCGCACATCAGTCACCCCAAATACGCAGTTACTACCACGTGAGAGTCCATCAGCTGATCGCCAAACTTATTTCTATGACAACACGCTTCAAGCAGACAGAGCCCTGTGAAGAGGCACACACACACTTGGTCCTTTCTTTCACCTGTGGCTAAACACACCGTGAGAACTGTAACTGCTAATGGCGGAGGAGAAACCATTTTTTGAATGACACGCAGACAGACCCAGGCTCAGCTGTGCAGACAGACGCAGGAGGAGACTGTCGCTGATACTAGTTGATCCAAATTGCCTCATCAGACAAACGTGTCAAAGAGCAGCTCTGCAGTGTCCATTCATACAAATATACGTGATCAGAGTGCTTTTTGCCCAATTCCTAGCACTTTTACTTGCACCGTGGACTGCATAGGTTGACCCAAGGTAGGCTGTATTCAAAGCACACTTGCCCCACTCCTGAGTGCGAGTGGAGCCGCTCCAAGACCACCTGTTTCCAGCACACTCGGACCGGGCTTTTAATGAGGTCCAGAATGCAACTGTTGGGTTCACACTCTTGGAGCGAATGCTCTTTTACGTCGACCTAACTAGTGACAGTGTGAAAACGACCTCAGTCAAGTTTATATCACTGGGCTCAAACCAGGATCAAACCTGGGAAGTGTGAACACACCTTATATGTGTCTGAATTTGAGTCCATGTCTTGAGCAGGAGCAGAGGCTGTGGAGGCCCAGTGTCAGAGACTGGAGGTGCGCAGCAGTGAAGGAGGAAGACTACTGTTTACTGCAGAGGAAGAGGAAGTCGTCATGACAACAGAGAAATTCACCATTACAGGTATGCAGGGACAGGAGTGTGGGCCTCAATAACTATAGATATATAGATGGATATATACATAGACAAATAGATAGACAGAAAGAGAAAAATTGACTGACCTTATTCCATTGCAACTCTTCCGTCTGAGGAAAAGTTAGACAAAGTTTGAGTTTAGCAAGTAAAAGTTAACCTAAGTCTCCCACTGGTTTAATGTGTTTCAGGCTCTGAAGGAGCCGTTTTTGGTCATTCAGTGGAAACCCCCTTAATCCTGGCCAAGTCCGCAGAAGACCTCAAGTAAGTTCATTATCGCCCACTTTAAAGAAACCCATTAAAGCTTAATGCTCTGTGTTCATATCTTTTCACATTAGCATCAGGCTCTTTATAAAACCAAGATAAATGTAGCATGGCATATCAAAGTTCAGCCTTAAGAGAGAAAAGAGCAGCAGGAGCCATTATTCACCAGTATCCTTATTCTCAAGCACCCTCGTGTCTACTCAAGTGCCGCTGCTCCTGCAATTTACAAACCAAACTCGCCTATTATTTCAATTTAACACCCCAAGAGTGACTTAATGTGTTAGTTATACTCTGAAATGGGCTAAAGTGAGAGGCTAAATATTGAGATGCGTATCAGTCAGGTCCATTGGTGTGCATGCACTATTATAAGCAGAGCGGTTTGTTGTCCTGAAGGGAAGCCACGATCAAAGTTGGCAGAAAAGCAGTGTTCTGGCAGCTAATTCGCAGGCAGTGAGGCGAATACAGATAAGAGGGGCTACAGAGCAAACATATACCTGCTGCACTGGGGTCTATAGGTTAAAGGGGACGTTTTTGGAGCCTCTAAAGTGGAACTAAACACCTAAGCTCTACCGACACAACCACATTTCAATTAAAGCAGCTAACTTGGGCTGTACCTGGAAGACTAAAGGGGAAAGTGAGGGAAGAGGAGGGGCGGGGTCTGGACATATGAGGAACAGTGTGATTCATCTAACAGGTATCCACATTGCAAACTCAGGTGGTCCTGTGTGATGTCACGTAGTACTTGAAATTGCAGTGGTCACTGGAGGCAGCATAAATGTACGTAGTTTGCACTAAAATCACCAAAAAGGCACTAGGAACAGTAGACAATACTATTAAAACAACATATAAACAGTTAGTGGCAAAAAAAGTGATCTAGTGTTTAGTTCACCTCTTAAGCTAATGTTGTTCCATCATCAAACAGATCTGGAGTTGGCTCAGGTGATATTTCACATCTTAGGGCAGTCCTTACTGTAAACAACTAGTGTGTGTTCATTTTCAGTGTACTGATGAGTTACTTCAACTTCAGCTCTTTATTAGGTTCCTGGCCTCAGCTAAAAAAAAACAAACAAAAAAACCACTGGCATTTATAGTTTATTTAAAAGACCAATGACGGTAGGAACAAAAGATTTTTTTTCACATTGTGAGACTAAGGTGGTATTCCTGATAGGTGACATAGATTGATAAAATTGTGGAGCCAGTGAAATCAACTAAAGGCTAACGACTCTTCCACGGTGAAACATTTTGTATTACCACCAAATCCTAACTAATGATTTCAAGTGTGCCATTTACTCCTCAAGAATATTTCATTCAGTTCATTTGAAAAAAAAAAAAAATTGTATAGGGGTTATAATTTACACTTTGTAGAAATGAAATCTATTTTAGTGCTAAATATTAAAGGATTGCCTTCCGGATCAAATCTACTCAACATTAATTTCTATGTGAACGGTACAGTAAAAACAATACAGTTTTAATAACTTTTCAAAATGGGGAAAAGTTCCTTTCTGTTTTGCCAACTCTTCATTTACACAGTGATAATTGAATATCCTTTTTCAATTTGTACCAACCTATATACACAGTCAATGGTATCATCACACACGCATCTGAGAAATATAATATAAACTCTTTGTCCAAAGAGTTTATATTATATTTCTCGAATCAGGAGTAAATAAAAATCTGTCAGTATTTAGTGTTTAGCTTCTAATTACAGTAATAGTGCTGTGGAGGTACGAATCGACTTTATAAAAGATCAGATAGTTTCTTTTTAGCAATGCGTCTTTACTGTTTTTCGTCCTGGATCAACAAAAGCTGAGCGTAGATTGACAAACTGTTTTGGTCTCCCTCTGCTTGTGTGGCATAACAATGTGTGCGGAGTTGTAATGGGCACATATTATCACAAACACTATTGCTTTTGCTGTTATTGAAAAAACACTCATTCAGTTTCTGCTTTTCTCAAATGTAGACAGTTGCAATTTATGACTGTACGCAGGCAGAGTGGTTGTACAGTGGAAAAAAACATCAACAAAAAAGTTCTAGAGTGCACCTTTAAGCCAATATGTTCTTGTTGGTGAGTCAAACCTAGTAGTAGTAGTAGTAGTAGTAGTAGTAGTAGTAGTAGTAGTAGTAGTAGTAGTAGTAGTAGTAGTAGTAGTAACCTTAGTAGTAACCTAGTAGCTTTAAATCCAATCGCTTTCACCTTTATCACAAACCAAATGCTTGAAATAAAAGTAATTCATCAAACAACAAAGTCAAGCCTTTAGCTGACAACGCTTCAGTGAAGGATAAGATAAAACATTTTTGCCAAATACATGAGGACTGCCAATTTAATTTTAGCTTTGATTAAAATGAAATAAGAATAGCAATACTCGATTTGAGTAGTTTTGATTATAGATTAAATTGCCTTTATGACGTGGAATGTAATTTGTTTCAAGACATTTCTGGCTGGTTACAGAATATTTGACCTTTAAATAAGAACATTCATCTGCTATTGGTGTAACTTGCAATGTTCTTACCCTGGTTTAGTCTTGATACAGCTTTGGTTTGATCTAGTCCTGGTTTAGTCCTGATCTAATTTAGGTTTTGTTTTGACCTTAGTCACAGTTTAATCCCAGTTTTGATTGTGACCTGGTTTAATCCTGATGTAGTCCAGGTTTAGTATCAAATTTAGTCACAGTTTGAATGTGATGTTTGTCTAAATGTGAATGCAGTCTTAAAAAAATGAAAAACTGAACTAGTTTATTTTAAACAATTTGCAGTTATTGTTTGCAGTTTAAACATATTCCTCACTTACCTTATACATTCTGAGCATCCTAATTATTCACGATAATGAGTTTATAAGTGCTTTTCACAAGTTTCAGAGGCCAGAGCTGAGTTTTGCTGTCACAGTAATAACAAAGCAACTAGCATGCTAACCGTGCACTGATTCTAAAACAGTAAACGCTGTCTAATTAGATGTAGACAGTATATGGTGGACATATTTTGACCTCAAGAGCTGCTTATACTATATATACTGTACTGGGGCAAGACAAGTTTTGCTCAGAGACAAGGAAAAAATCGAGTACAGGCCATTTAACTCAAAACTACTGAACATGAAATTAAAATCCCAAATTCAAGTAATTGTAACTAACAGAAATTCATGTTTTCTCAGTGTAGTTTTCCTCAAATGCAGTAGTGGATATAATTAAATGTTGACTGTAGTTGTGTGGGCTTTGGAGGAGGAGTGATGATGACAAAGCAAAGCTCCTGTGTGCTCAGTCAAAGCGTAGCGGGACAAGTGCAGATGCTTCAAAGTCAGGCAGGCTCTCTGGTGGCCATCTTTGATTTTCTCCCCTCTTCTTCTCTAGATTATTGTTATCGTGCCAAGAAGACAGAAGCTCAAAGCCACCTAGATTTAAACTTTGGAATTGGCATGGTTTACTGACGCCAGGTGGAGATTGGTCTACTCAGAGAGGGTGGAGGTGGAGGACTCAAAACCCAAGTGGAGGTGGGGAGAGTAGCCAAAAAATATACTCAAGTAAGAGTGTTGTTACATCACTAAATTGTACTCAACGAGGAATAGAAACAGGTGCTAGAAAAAACAGTGCAAGTAAAATTGTATCATAGTAAAGGTACTGTTACTTAAAAGTGCACTATGGAACTTTTCTGCTTTTCTCCATGGAGATGCTTTGCTTGGAATGTTTCACAGTATGGCATTAAAGTTATCTGTCTCCATGAAGACAAGCAGGTGTTGCCGCCAGGCCAAATTGCAGGTCAGATCTGTGGAGAGGCAAGCTCACTCACTAAGAATGTTTTTAGGGTATTTTGAGCAATAAAAAGACCTTTAATAAATGCAAGAGACATAGGCTAGTCTAACATCATAGTGTGGAATATTCCAGTTACATAGTCCACATTTAATTCATAAAATGTTGTAAGGATAATCCACAAAAGGAAAAAGAAAACTAAAATTATACCTCAAGGAGCAGTGCAAGAAACACAAATCTTCATCATTTATTACTTTCAACATACAGGTTTTACACTTGTAGACACTCACGTGGGAAGTAATGGAAATGTGGCTACTGTTACACTGGAAAACATTAAGTAGGAATAGGAATAAACGTAAGATGCTAGAAAACTACTGCAAGAAGTGAAATTGTATTAAAAAGTACTACCAACATCTGAGTTCAAATTATGGCATCATCTTAAAATATGAATCTCAAGGTGTTACTTGGAAAAGGGTAAAAACTGACAATTTATATTTTTGGAAGTAAAATCCTGTGTTACAGTGTATGACATCATGTTTGTGATGAATTTGTGTCATCAATCAATGAGCTATTCTGGTGCGTTCAATGTCAAAGCTTGTTACTGTATTTTATAAGCCTGTTTTAAAGAACTAGTTCAAAATTGGTTCTACTGTTTGTGTATAGAAATTAGGGTTAGAGTTTTCTAAGCACTAAAAATGGACTTAAACTCGTTCAGGACTAAACCAGGACTAAACCAGAACTAAACCAGGACCAAAGCAGGACTAAACCAGGACCAAAGCAGGACTAAACCAGGACTAAACCAGGACCAAAGCAGGACTAAACCAGGACCAAAGCAGGACTAAACCAGGAAGGACTAAACCAGGACCAAAGCAGGACTAAATCAGACCAAACCAGGACTAACCAAATGCCTTCACTTACAAGACCCTCATTTTAATCAGGGATCAAATTAGAGTCTTCACTGTACTACTATAGCTACACTTTCCACATTTTGATGTTGCCGTAGCGATTAACAAATTAACACAAATGGTAAAAAGGCGACAAAATGTCACTTTTAATTTGGAGCTGAAACATTTGAATACATCAGAGACTTAAACCATTAAGAAACAACATTAAGATAACTATAATTTCCATTGTAAATGAGCATGCTCAGGTAGGAGGCAGTTACATTTTTCATTTTTAGCAAAGCTTTAAAACAAATAATATTTATATGCACGGCCTAATCCTTATGAGTTTGGGCTTATAAAACAAATATCGTTTGTGTTTGCATAGTGAACATTCTTCATTTTGCAGCAGCAGGTTAAGTAGAGGTGAGATGAGACACCATCACCGCTAAGACTTATTATAATGTCTTGGAAATGTAGAAGCATTTGACAAAAAATGTAATGAATAAATTGGGTTGAGATAAAAAGGCCATTTATTGAATGGGCCGACACAGTGCTGTTATTCATTACACTGCGCTGTGCAAATTTACCAGGCTTTTCCAATTCAAATACACCTGCCAGCAGCCTGAGAGGTGATAATGTCGCAGTGTGACTAAAGCTGCTTCCAGACATAAAGAATGGCTTCACTAAAACACACAAACCACTACATCATTTGTCTGGAATAAAGTAATCATTGTGTTACATCTGAATCTCTGCAGTTCAATTTGAAATGGCAGGTTGTATCTTCCATTGAGGGTAGAACGCATTTAGTTCACATTATATTTATTACCAAAGAGAACAAGAAACATATTGAATAGACACATCATGAATTAAAAGCCCTGTACACAATTTTTCCATGTATTTGAACAAAACTGGTCTTGCCCCAGTACGGATACTTTGTATAAGCAGCTCTTGAGGTCAAAATATATTCACTGCGTGCTGTTGGAAAAAAGCTGTTTATTGTCTGATAAGCAGGAAGTGCACATTAGCGTGCTAGTTGTTGTTAGCTTTACCTGTCAGCAAAACTCCATGTTAGCTTTAGCCATCAGTTTTTCAGTTAGTTAGTTTTTTGTTTTTTTTTCTTGAGTTTTCATACAGTTTTAAACTTATTAGGCTGTGTTTGTTAATGTGTGTCACCCTGGTAACCGCTGAACATTCTTCCACTGACATAAATGCAGCCCGCCCCCCAGCGTGATGTCACTGCAGAGTATCAGTTGTAATCCTTCTCTGTGCTTGTCCCTGAAACTCTCTCTCTCTCTCGTCACATCTGAGTTTTGTCATTTCCTGCTCTGAGTTCACATTTTTATTACCTCCATCTTGGCTGTTGTCGTCTGCTGTCCAGCCTTTCACCTTGTCTCCGCACACAATGTCGGTTTGCCTCATTTTTGAGTTTGTCTGTCCTCTAACGCCCCCTACATCTAGAGACAGAGATGCGGAGATTACAACAAACCCACAAGGAAATTGACCTGTGAATTTGTATATCCAGGCTCCATTAACATAAGATACATATGTTTACATGCACACCAGAAATCTGATCATTATCTGATCATTATCTGATTTCTGGAGTTATTATTGAAATGTTGCATCTGAGTTATCGCTTTATAACGGCTATACTTTAATTAACACATGAACAAAGACATAAGACTAGCCCTGTCACAATAGCACATTTTGAAGTACGATATTTTGCTGAAGTAAATATAGATGATAAACGATAATATTGAAACCAAACATTAAAGCAAAATGATCTCCCAAAAACTATTCTAAATATCCAAAACTGTTAAAAAATGTTCCAACTGCATTAAATAAATAACAGTACGCGACACTTAAGTAGTTACTTTGTGTCTATAATTAGTGAAAAGTTCATAATTCCACTTTCTACAGCTCAAATCTCATCGTAGTACAGAAAAATAACCAATATTTCTCATTAGTACAAAGAAAAACAGGCCTACTCCTTACCTTAACTCTAACTTTTTAATGAAGTAGTTACTAAGCCGGAATCATTCTTAATCTTCTAATTACTGGGTTATCTGATTATTCCCTGATTTTTACTGGCCTTGTAATGAACCCACACAGTCAGAAATTCCACGCCTGAATTTGAGCATATGTGTCATCTGTGTTATGATATTATTTTAGGCTCTGTGCTAAAATGGTAGATTGATGCACAGTGGTGTTCTATCACATTTTGTCACATAGGTTTGCCTGCCTCAGATCTTACTCATGAAAGAAAGATGCATTGTTCTACTGCAAAAAGAATACAAATGTCATCTTTAGATACAGCTATCATGGGTTTCAGCTTCTTGTATGCAGCATTTGAGGGACTTTTTTCCAATTCAAAAGAGATTATATATATATATATTTAGTACACATATTCTCGTGGCTTTAATAACTTGTGGCTCTTTTAAACATTCTTTTGGTCACCTGGGGATAATTATTTCACAATATTTAACTTAAAATAGAACGACGATAGCTTATGGTCTTAAAAACTGCGCAGAAGTTAGGAAATTTACCTGTGACTCAACAATCCTGGCAAAATGCAAACAGAGCATTTTGAGTGCTCAGAGAAGACAATTTTGGATTAATGAACTGGTACAGTAGGTAACTTTCTAGACTTGGCATGTCACCAGCATGATTCCATGAAAATAGAGCGTTAAAACCATACTTCTGAACATTCTAAACGTTTTATGCCATACAGTGGAATATTACAGCCAAAGGAACAGCATTTCCAAAGAAACTAGCAAAATGGAAAAAAAGATTTTAGTCTATTTTTGGTTGAAAAGTAGCATACTGGCTTTATCGTTTTTTTTTAATCCCAAAACAATTGAATTAATGTTCGTCCACCCTACAAGAATTCACAAGAGTTCTCACAAACCTAAACAGACTACACTGAATAGAGCCATCTCCAGCTTAGCCCACAGCCCCTCCTCTCCTCTCTGTCCCCTTGTAAGAGGCGCTAATGTCTCCACACGACTGACAACTTCATTAAGGAGATAAGGCAGGACAACTTTCCCTCAGACCAGTGGCTGTGAGCTCTCTGCCACTGAATTGGGTTGGATTGAGACTGAACTATAGCTGCATTACACTGTCTGGGTTTGGCGATCATGGAGGAAAAGATGGCTTAATACAATCAAATTGGTAAACAAAACTTTCTTACTGAAATAGTATAGTCACTTTAAATCTAAATGAGTACTGACGATGAGCACTGCCATGTTTTGTTTCACAGTGGTATATTCATGGACTTCACAATGATGTAAAACTAGGGCGGTTGCCATGGCAAGCAATGATTTAAAACAAACTTTTGTATCTTTGGAATGAGAAAATGTTGCATATAACAAGAAGCTGAAAACCCATGAATAGGCTACACTGACCAGACCAAGGATGTTTTAGTTCAGGGATAAATGCTTTTTCTCATTGTAAAAAACACAAATGTTTTTATTGTTCACATTATCATTTAGAGCTACCATCTGCAAATTTATTTTACTTTATTTTATTTTTTTACTTGTCCAATGCAAATGTGAAACCTGTTCAAACGCAGACACTTTTCTCCACCCAGTCCTCCTATTGGTCAGCCCCCATCATGGTCTGAGTGACAGGTGGATTTAACCAATCACAGTAAAGTAATAGAATGAACTGCGTAATCCTTATTTTGAGCTGTTTAGACATCTGTACTTGGGCCAGACAAATTTTGCTCAAATACATGGAAAAAATCGGGTACAGAGCCTTTAATGTCAATAGAGCATTTTATAATAATAATTTGCTTGCATCTGAGTCTCGCTGTATATATAAACAATAATATTATTTCCCCTGCTCTCTCTCAGCTCCAACCGTCAGTGTTTGAGCTCCTGTACACAGCTACTGCCCTTTCCTCTGAACTAAAGGTCACCCGAACATGTGAAGAGAATTCAATACAACTGGAGAGCTTGTCTTAAACACTATTAACCCAACATTATGGTAACATGGAGTAAATAAGGCCGTTGTTGTTGTTTTAAACGATCTAACTAAGTCTTTACAACATCAGCACATAGCCATTAAAATTGTTATATTTATTTGATTGCATTTCTACAATCAAAGCTGGTTCAGAAATACCCAGAGATTTAAATGTAAACATCTTTTTGTGATTAAGGATTTATTTTAATCCTTATCCTTGTTTCCTCCTCAAAAACATAGCAGGAGTTTTGTTTAGTTTCATTCACATGTTTAACACATAAATCCTGCATATTTAGATTTGAGTTCTTCTCTCAAACAGAAAACACTCTAACACCTTGTGATGTCATGTGGTAATACAGATAGTGCTCCACTGTGTTTTTAAATTCCATACACCTTCACTAGAATCAGTTGGATTGTTTCAGCCCTGGAATTGCCAGTCTCTACTGAGCAAAAGGTAGCTGTTAACATGAAAGGTACCGCTTCATGACGTCACAGAACAGAGCATTTTGAGCTTTGGGGATGCAGACAGACTAGTAATAAGTTACTCAAACATGTGTGAATGAAACTAAACACAACTCCAGCTATGTTTTTGATGAGGTAACAACATTCTAACATGGCTAGAAGCTCACAATAGTCAATTTTGTGTAATATAACCTTTAAATTAGTTCCCACCTCTATAAGCAATATGTACACACTTGAAGCACGTTAATATCAGTCTTAAATGAATACCAGTCACTATACATCAAGCTATTATACAACCACAAAATTAAACGAAAATGTAAAAATATAAAATCAAAGTACCAAAACCCCACACTTGACGTGCACACATCAAGGGCAGAAAGATTCATTATGAAGATAGCACTTGTTAAAATTCAGCAGCTACACACAAGGACCTGCATCTTTACAATGAGAATAAATAAATCCATAATTAAAAAGGACAGCTAGACTTTACCCGTCAGCTTCAACATCAATATGCACTTTACATACAAACACATTAGATAACCTCATTCAATCAAAATTACTATAGAAGGTCAGTGAGATGCTAACCATACATGCATCATCGAGCATAATAAGCACTTAGGGACACAATACAGAGAAGCTATAATCATAAACATATTGCTATTATATTTCCAATTAGTACAGATGAATTAACAGATGGCAAACAAGCATATAAACAAGCAGCATTCAGCCGCCATGACAACCGTATTCAATCATTCACAGGCTATAAATGTCTATAGGTTTTGTAATCCTGTAGTTTGATGTCATCGTTTAAGATGGAGAGCAAGGGCCAAGATAACTCTATGGGTGAGTCACTGTTTTTTAAAGAAATAGCCAAACTGAATGCCTGAAAACCACAATTGTTGAACCATATATTTTTTGTTAGAGATTGGGTCCACAAATGTGTCATATTAAACTTATGGTCTTACGGGATTTTCGGACTGAATAATGCCACCGCGTGCTATTGTAAAAATAATATAATAATCATCATCATAATAAATAAAATATCTGCATTTTAACTGTTAAAAGGCAAATAGGTTGGGTTCACGTGACATCGTAACGTTCTAGAATCCCCATAGTTTAAAACTGAGCTGGAGACAGGACAGAATTCTATGGTGGAGGTTGCTGTTTGACTGTCAGTTTGCAGATTTGTTTGACCTGGTTTATGGTCAATATCACTGTAATTACTTGGCCTTTCACATGAAACAAAAACTGGTTCCACGTCTTCTCTGGCAGCATAAATAAACAAGAGTGACATTTTTTCACAATAGCTTCAAAAAGTGGTGACGTTATTCAGCTCCAAAGACATGATTGTTGTCAATTGTGGACCCAGTCCCTAATAAATATAAAGGTTCAACATTTGTGCATCATAAGTTTGGATATTTCTTTCAAAAACAGTAAATCTCCCATAGAGTTACATAGGCCCTTGCCCACCATCTTATGACGTCACGAAATTCTAGAACGTGAACGCAACCTGTTCCGCCATAGAATGTCTCCTGCCCTCCAGCTCACATGCTTCTTACAATGAACCTGTGCAACCAGGAACTATAACTTTAAAATTGTCAAACTATGGCAAACTATGCTAAACTGTTCAGCAACATGTCAATAAATTCTATTGTTATATACATCTTAATGACATGAGTAGTCTAATCTGTGATCTGCACTTGATGAAAGACTTGGTGAGACTCACTTAATGTTAGATTTTGTCTTTAGATGGTGGCCCGGACTATTCATACTCCTAAGTGAAAGTGATTCTCCATGGGCATAAAAGCCAGTGAGAGACATTTTAATTTAATTCATTTAATGCTTTGTTTTGGACTGTGTCTGATACAGGCACTTTTGGAAATTGAACACTTTGTCTTGAGGCAGAATTGTGTTTGTGGCGACAACACCATTTGCCTGACATTTCTTCAACTTGTTAACACTGTCTTCACTGTTGAATGATGTCTATGCAAAACCATGACTCATTTGTACATCCCATGGAGACAGATACAGAAATAGTGTTCTTCGCAGAAATTAATGACTGCACTGTTTTGGGAAATCCAAGCAGTTTAAAATAAATAGTGGCTTTGTTTTATAGGACTGTGTTTTTCAATTTTCAAATTCCACTTCAGAAGGTGTACTTGATGTAGCAATAACTTTAATGGGGAAAGGCAAAACCCAGATCTATTGTGTATAAATAAGATTTAAAGAAGACCTATTGTGCTTGTGTCTGCTGTATTATAATCTATGACACCTGTGGATCATTATGTTTTTCCCACCCAGTTACATATTCCATATGTACGGGTCTGACCCGCAGGGGGGTCAGGTGACATGGATAATTATTTCCAGATCACCTGTGCGGTGGCTGATGACGCTATAAAGGCACCTGCATGTCTCATGCTCATTGATCATTTTGATTTCACGGTGAGCAGGTTGACGCGTATGAGACCATAGACTGTATAAAGAAGTGGACTAGTGAGTGTGACGTAATCCATAGCGTTCGGCTCCAGCCAAATGAAGCTCGTCGTGGCTAGCTGTTATAGGGGAAAATTTGGAGACGAGTTCCATATTTGGACTTCTGACCGCGAGTGTCATAGCAACCACAGAGCCAATTTGGAGCCAGGCTGTTTAAGGTAAAGCCCCTTCCCCCCACACCACTGATTTAGCAGGGAGTGGACTCTTAGCAACGGTGTCAATCAAACCTGTTGCTAATGCTAGCGGGAGCAACCTCTGAGAAAGAAGGTGCCTGATTTGTCTGTTATTAATGTTCATATCTTGATTTACGGACACAATAGCAAAATAAAAACACTTTGGAATGCGGTGGCTAGCAGGTTAGCTATGCCCATTTCTATATACAGTCTATGTATGAGACACAAGTTACGAAGTTGAGAAGACAGTGTTATTTGCCACTTACCGCGAGTAAGAGAGAGAAGGAGATTCCTCTTGGAGCATCTGTCTTCTATATGACTGTTGTTTTTGTCACTAATTTAATGTCTTTCCAAGTCCCTCTGGTGGTTACAAAGGTTATTGTGGGGTGTTTGAAGGTTCCGCTGGCTCATCCAGCTGTCTCTGAGCAGAAAAAACAGACATGCAACTTGGTTGCCACTGACATCTGTTCTCCCTCTTGCAATAGACAAATTGCTTTACAGAACTTAAGTATACACATCATACACACAGGTAACAGAGCTAGCGACACACCCCTTATCGGCGCTGTCCACAGTTCACTACAAGAATAAATGTCCAGTGTTCATTTGTGAGGTGTCAGCGATGGCACAAGCTCAGGAAAAGAAAACAAGAATTGTACAGGACCAGAGCTCACACACAAGTCAATCTGGGGAAAGAAATATCAGACAATACAACTCTTTATAATTAGATGCAGACAGGACACTGGGGTTATTTTGACCCCAAGAGCTGCTTATACAATATATATGTACTGTGGCAAGACAAATTTTGGTCAAATACATGGAAAAAATCGGGTACAGACCCTTTTCTAGTTCTAGAATGGTCTTGAACTAGCATAAGAGCACATAGTAATATTAAAGAAGCAACTACGCCATTATTTCAAGTTGGAAAATTCCAGTTTTGATGATTATTTTGCCATTTAAATAGATGTAAGGTCTTTTCCTTAGTATAATTCTTGACAACCTCTGTGTAAATAATGACGCCATTATTATTTGTTCCATGCCGTAAACAGTCACATTTTAGTTTTCCTGTTTCTCATTTCCTAGTCAGAGCTTATTTTGAGTCTAAGAGGATTTTGCAAATGCAGATGAAATTCATTTGCCTTTTCTCTTGCCTATATTCAGCAGCACATAATCCCAAAATGTGTGTCATTTTCATAGGGCACGGAGATTTAAGCGATTTCAAGACAGCCCCTTTAAGTCTTCTATTTAAAATGCATTGAAAACAGATTTGGGGGAGATGTGGGGGAGAAAATCAATTGGAGACGGTTATGAGTTATGAAAATAAATTCTGCATTGATTGGCTATCTGACTCCTGCCACAGTGTAAACAAATGGGGAAATGCAGATTCAAATTAGCCTGTGTTTTTGCTGAAGGTCAAAATCCACTGATACAATTACAGCCTACTTTAACATGGACAGCGACTGTTTCACTGAGGGCAAAACGCACAAGACAAGATTTAGAAAATATGAAATTAGTAGTCTAGACTTAGCAGACATTTTTAATGATTTATTACTTCATTGCTTTGGGTGCATTCAGTAAGAGGATTGAATTCAGGCAAGAAGCAATTAATCAGTGGTGCACTCCAAACAACTTAACACTTAACATGGAAAACATTCACAACATGTTTAACTTGTTCCGAACAGGGTTTGTTGACTATCCTCAAGAAAGCTATTAAAATGGTGGCTAGCACTCTCACCTCACGGCAAGAAGGTTCCAATTGCCAGCTCGCCCAGGCCTTGTGGTGTTTGCAGGATTTTCCCTGTCTGTCTGACTGGGTTTCTGTCGGGGGCTCCATTTTCCCCCATCAACCCAAAGCATGCAATACGTAAAATCCTCCATCTTAGAAAGTCCTGACTACGCCCAACTCGAGATCTGGAGATGGGTCACCGGGTGCAGCACTGCGGCACCCACTGCTCCGGACAGGTTGTCCCAGCAGCACTGATGGATGGGTCAAATGCGGAGCACAGATTTCACTACAGGGACAATTAAGGCTAACTTTAAACCTTAACCTTGTTTTGTCAGATTGGAGTCCCCCACACGGACCCTGACCATGGAGGCTCCGCGGGGCGTGGAGGTGAGCGCGGCGCAGGGTTTTCTACAGATCAGCGGCAGAAAAGACCTGCAGCTCGAGTCCACAGAAGGAGAGGTACAGAATCAGCCATAGGCCCAGCCATTTTCATCCTAGTCTCATTTTATGCTTCTCTTTAGTGGTGAAGTGGTACCTGGAGGTAGTATTAAAATTTAAGAATCACTCTAAAATATAATATGGATTAGGAAAATTCATGCTTTGGCTAGAAGTCATGACACTTAAATTGGTGTACAGCAAAGGAATGTCGATTAGGACTGGGATTTATATATGAAAATTTCCCCAGCAACAAGAATCCATCAGTGCAAACTAATAACGTTTACACATATTACTAAACATGTTTTAGCACAACACTAGTGTTTATGGATGCATGATTTTTTTGTGTAATGTTGTTCAATTTTGGCAATTTTAATGCATTAAATTACTTATTTTTATATGAAAATAATATTTTTTCTTACCTTTATTCAAATTTCTAATTTTAGGTTTTTTCCTTTTCACCTCCACCTTAATCCTGGATGCCAAAAAGGCAATATGACAATTTTCAGGATTATTCATGATGACACCATAAACAACTGTGAAATACTACATTCTTTCATTCACACTGTCTTATAGATCACCACCGCTCTAGTATGTCACCAGCTTTATGAAATCATCACTTTCTGAACGTAAAAGCAAAGTGAAGTTCTTACGATTAGGCCCATATTATGACCTGAATAATCACGATTATCAATAGACCACATTATCCTGCCATCCCTGACAACACCTCAGTCCCAATAGACAAGGTTTTAAAAATACTCCTACAAAAGTGAGTATATTTGTCATTTGTCCATATGCTCAGTTGGCAAATGAGGCGCTCTGTTCACACCACATGTCACGTCGTATTTACTGATTGCGCCAAAGTCATTCATCACCGGGAAGGCAAAGCGTCTTCATTTCACCTCTGGCTATGTTATTTGAATGACTTCCAGCCCTTTGTAATTTCTTTTCTTTTTCTTTTTTACAGATACTTTTAGACGCCAACATTATCCAGCTGGGGAATCTTCCATTGGGCACGTTTTCTAAGTCCACACCCCAGGCCTCCTATGAACAGTCAATATACGAGGTTTGCGTTTGCCCCAGTGGGAAAGTCTACCTGTCTCCGGCCCAAAGTAGCTCTACCTGCCAGATAATGAACAATATCTGCCTTTGGAGTTGACTTGGGAACACCAGCTGCCAAAATGCTGCAACTTCAAGGATTTTGATGGGACAATTGTTGGAGAGGAGAAATTGTTTATATTCAAACCAATGGAGCTCAACAGTCCTGTTCATCTGTAGTGTTGTCATGGTCCTGAAATTTCAAATCTTGATTTTGATATTAATGCTGTGTTCCAATTATGCTTGGAGGTCGCAGCTCGAACATTGGGGTAACATTTTTTCCGAGTTTCTGAGTTCCAGTGGTCAAGCATAAAAAAAATGACCAGTACATTACAGTATATGTACAGTAAAGAAAATAAAAGCAAGCAATAAAAGCTAGGAAAGAACTAAAATCAGCCAAAATGCTGGTAAATTTATTAACTCAGTTTGAGAGTGAACTTTTGCTTTTGTTGTCATTAGCTCCGTGTATATCCATTAGCAGATGGAGCATAACAGCGCATTTGTAACTGCAGAGGCTCAACTGCTGCAGGGGAAGCGGTCGGACAGTGCAGAGCATCTAAATGCAAAATAACACAACAACAATCAGTATTTTAACTGTGGGATCAAAGTTTATCCAAACGCAGGGTGCAGCCATGTTGGATTTAACTCAGAACCAAATGTTGTCCGAGTTAGGAAGTAGGAATTCTGAGATGGATGGGTGTTCCAGTGTAAATTTACAAGTCAGAACTATGAAAAAAGGACAACTAGAACGCAGCATAAGGATATTACTAACACAAAATTATAGTACTTTTTAAATATCACCATGTGGTCTAGTACTAGTTGAAATATAGATCAAGACCATTCTAAAACATTTTTCAGTATCAATACTTGTTCAAATGAATATTAGTTATAGTACCAATATGTGTCGGCATCAGTTTATTTGACAACACTACCTACCTGGAAACCCGCTGCCATTCGGGCAGTAAATTTCCCATTCATTTTCCCATAGACTGTTACAGTGATGTGGTAACTAACGTCCATGACATAATTATTTCCAGTAAAAAAAAACAAAAAAAAACTAAATGTGCACTATGTATGTTTTCTGTTGAGGGATCTGTGACCTTCTTGTCTCCATGGAGATGCTTTGCCTGGAATATACAGCATTAAATTTACATCCATCTTGCATTCATTCAATTGTAGGTGTTTTTATTCCCCAAAAAGACCTTGAAAAACATACATCTGTGCTGTGAGCGGCTTGCCTCTCCACAGATCTGATCTACCACATGATTGAATTACCAAGTTACATGCTATACTGTGGAACATTGTAGGCAAAGCAATAACATTTATCAGATATCAAAGGCGCACTACTATGTTTGTGGTGTATAACTTTTCAGAAATATATTGAATTGTCAATTAAATGATGTGTCTAATGCTCGTACCACATAGCTGATTTGCTTCTATGGAGTTTTATTTTTATTTCATTTTATTTTTTGACAATTCTACTTGGGAAATAGGAATAGGAATTTGTGTCAAGGTGTAGGAGGGACAGTTGAGCTCCATTTAAAAATCAAACATTACAAACTGGTGGCTTGGACTCATAAGGCACTTTGAGAGAAAAGATGGCAGCTCGCTCTCATCAGGAATAAAAAATAAAAGAACTAGGTCATCGTGACAAGAAAAGTACGACATTTTATTTTTCTACTCAAAAAGACAGTTTTTAAAGAATTCCAACACTGGTGCCTTCAGAGTTTTAAAAATCATTGTGAACTGCTTGAGATGGCATTGATCCTCGTCTATTTTTAAAAAGGTCTTACACAAAAGCACAAAGTATGGTTTTCTGAAATAGAGGTGGGCCATATCGACAGAACTGTTGATTGTAATATTAACGATGTTATAGTCTAATGATAATCAGATGCTACAACATGCCTATAATTATCATGGCTGAAATTCAAGTTGTTTTTTCTCTGTCTTATATTTTCAAGGGTTACAGCTTCCTGCCATTTTGAGGATGGTTGACCAATCAAAAGATATATTATTTTGTTTTAAATTGTTAACTGCTGTGGCAACGGTCCTAACTCTTCATCATTCTAAAACCCATGGATACATTCATACAAATTGTCTTTTAGCCAGGTTTATAATGGACAACTATAACAGGCTACTATTATCTAATTTTGAATATACCTTTAAAACAACCAATTCGATATTCTGTAGACAATGTATGGCCCACCTCTATTCTGAAAAGTGTAAGTTATTGAAATCGATGCTTAATTTGCCATTGTAATGTAAAATTAAACATGTTTTTTCTTTGGAGTTTGGTGCTGGTTTTGTACGCTGCTCAGGACGCATGGAGGATTAAGTCAACCTTTGGGGGGGGGGGTGCTAGTGGGTTCTGAAATATGTTATAAATTCAATACAATATAAGAAAAAAATATGTGTGTATATACAGCTGAAATCAGAAGTTTACATACACTATATAAAAAGACACATGTTTTTTTTTTTCTCACTGTCTGACATGAAATCAGACTAAACTTTTCCTGTTTCGGGTCAATTATGATTAACAAAATTATTTCTATTTGCTAAATGCCAGAATAATGAGAAAGATTTTTTTAGACAATTTTTCATTGCTTTCTTCAAAGTCAGAAGTTTTCAAACAGTAAGATTACTATGACTTTAAACAGTTTGGGAGAACTCAGATGATGTCATGTCTTTGGAAGCTTCTGATTGGTTTATTGACAACATTTGAGTTAATCAGGGATGCATCTGTGGGATGTATCTGAAGGCACCTGAAACACGCTGCTTCTTTGTGTAACATCATGGGAAAGTCAAAAGAAATCAGCCAAGATATCAGGAAGAGAATTGTGGACTTGTACAAGTCTGGTTCATCCTTGCAATATCCAGATGCCTGAAGGTGCCACATTCATCTGTTCAAACTATTAGACACAAGTATAAACACCATGGGAATGTCCAGCCATTATACCGCAAGGAAGGAGACGGGTTCCTTGTCCCAGAGAAGAACGTGCTTTGGTCTGAAATGTGCAGATCAACCCAAGAACAAAAGCAAAAGACCTTGTGAAGATGCTGGCTGAAGGTGGTAAGAGTGTGTCATTATCCACAGTGAAACGACATCAGCTGAAAGACCACTCTGCAGGAAGAAGCCATTACTCCAAAAGAAACATAAAAAAAAGCACACAGGGACAAAGAACTTAATTTTTGGAGACATGTCCTGTGGTCTGACTAAAACTAAAATTAAACTGTTTTGCCATAATGAGCATCGTTACGTTTGGAGGAAAAAGGGAGAAGCTTGCAAATCTGAGAACACCATCCCAGCTGTGAAATATGGGGGTGGCAGCATCATGTTGTGGGGTTGTTTTGCTGCAGGAGGGACTGGTGCACTTCACAAAGTAGATGGCATCATGAGGAAAGAACATTATGTGGAAATACTGAAGCAACATCTCAAGACATCAGCCAGGAAGTTAAAGCTTGGGTGCAAAATTCCTGCCTAAGAAGCTTGTGGAAGGATTTCCAAAACATTTGACCCAAGTCCTACAGTTTAAAGGCAATGGCACCAAATACTAATGAAATGTATGTAAACTTCTGACTTTGAAGAAATTATCAAAAGAAATCCTCTCATTATTATGGCTTTTAGCAAATAGAAATAATTTTGGTAATCCTAACTGACTTAAAACAGGAAAAGTTTAGTCTGATTTCATATCAGTGAGGGGGAAAAAAGTGTACGTAATATATATTGACATGTCTTAAAGGAAGCGTCACACTATGTTCATGTTTACATTTATGGAGTTGTAAAAAATCTGATCACATTTTAGTACTAGAAATTTTGCAAATGCCAGTAACAGCTGAACAGAGACTGAAGAAATCATTTATTCACAAACATAGTCAAAATTATTTGAGGTTTCAGATCATGCACAAGACCTTGACTATTTTCTTATTTTGATTTTAGCTTGTGCATGCATGACAAATACTTTTGCTAAATATTTTTGGCTAAGAGCTTCTCATTTCAAATACTTCATTTTAACCTGCTCCAGGGTTTTGTACAAAGCGATGATTTGATTTGACTGCAAATAAAAAAAAAAGTGGCCTTCCTCTAGAGAATATTTTTCAATTATCTTCACAACAAAATAAGACTTGAAAATATGAACAATTGATTTTATTGGAAAAAGAACCACTGATATGTAAACAGTTTATGCCACGTAATATATAAATATGCTTTACACACAATCACATTGGTGTTGCACAGTAGCGATTAGCCTATATCAATATCATAAAAATATTTGTTAGTTGATCAAGTCAAAAGAAATTACGGAGGGACAAACAAACGGCTGTGGCTGGTATGTACTGCCATCTTCTGGTTCAAGTTGGTAGCTCCATTTATCACAAATCTACAATTTCAATTCAAAATTTCATGAACTTTGGTTAAGCTCAAAACATCAATTCATTAAATAAACGTAATCATGATACAATTCTGATACATTTTATGACAATAAAAGGTAAATACAAAACACCTGATTCAAAGTTGAAACTTAAAACATAACTCTAAAACCTAAAGGAATAAAAGAAAATAAATATTTGTTTATTTAAGACTGAATTCTAAATGTTTTCCAAGACACTAGTCTTCAACCCATTTTTTTTGTAAAAATTGTGACAAATCAAAAGTGAAGTTTATACTTTCAAAACATAATATACTCTTTACAGTGCAATGCATTCATAACTATAATACTGTCCATGTAAAGCACAAATAAAAAATATAGAATATTTAAAAATCTACTCAAATGTTGGCGACATAAAAACGAAACTGATCTTAAATGAAAAAAGCAAATAGTTGTGGCAGGATCGTTCATGCTGCAGTGAAATGATACTATTATTCAGAGCTATTGTCAATACTTGTATGGATCTCTATAGTTGTGATAAGGTTTGCCATTTCTCCCAGCTGCGTATAGATCATGCCTGGAATCACAAAATATTGGACTTTTGACACTAAACCAGAAAAAGCAGATACATAATTTTGGCTTGAATGGTAAAACTCACCTTAAAATTTCATCTGGTAGGTTGTTAGATATATGGGCTGCTTTGGATATGTTCAAACCAGGGGGGATCCGGTCTGGGTATCTCACCGCAAGCTTAGAGCCCATTAATTCAAATCCCTAAGCACAGACAGAAAATGTGGGATCTATGTCAAAAGTAAAGCATTAATAGAAATTCAATGTAAACAACTAGAAACACACTTTGCCTTAAAGTGCATATGACAGGCAACACATTTCACCAGCTTGGATCATGCCCAACTGTTACCTAGCAACCATACTGTAAATAAGGACCTAAATAAGTTCAAGTTTATTTATATAGCACATTGAAAACAACTTCAGCTGACCAAAACGCTTCACATAAAAGTCAACAAAAAACGAATATACAGATAACACAATACATAGGAAGAGAGCAATAAAACACCAAGATCTCCTGTCCAGCTACTATTAAATGCCAGGGAGAAGATCATCTAACAATATTCATTATTTGATAACTAAAAATATGTGACAACACCCTGAAATTAATTTTCAAACTGTTAGAAAATGATGTTCCCTGCAAGTAAATTGTCCCGGCATTTTGGATGGAATTTTGTGTGCATTGATGACATAGATGGGGTGGATTCCTTTTCAGAACTCAGCACTATTTCCTGTATCTTTCAACTTGTCTTCTTGGCAAACTGGTGCTTAAAATGCATATGATTAGACAATACATTTCACCAAATCATAGTTAACATGATTACGTTTAAGATTTTACTAGCCTGCAAACAGAAACTGTAAACAATAGGTGAGTTAGTTTCAGTGTAGTTAGCTCCTTCCTTCAGATATAAGGCAGTGTCCACCAGTGACCTGACCAGAACCGAAGAAGCTTGGATGGGCAACAAAACGTCTCCACTCCTATAACTTTTTGTCCAGTTGACAGATTTGAATTATTCTTTTACTAATTTAAGATTTTACTTAGTTTTCCTTCATTTCAAAAAATACTTACCAAGTAATAATTGGAAAATAATTGGAACATGAAAACGTGTCATATGCACTTTAAGTGATTCGATCCACGTTGGAGCAACATCAACAACTTTAGTTTACTTCTTTAGTTTTACAATAAGTTGCTTACATGATATCTCCGAATTGCATCGTCGCAGTGCTGCTGTTGAGTATAGTTAATAAAAGCGCAGCGTTTAGCAGGAAGTTGTTTAATACTATAAACAGTTCCAACCCTGCAAAGAGACAGGACACAAAGGAATGAGTTTGTTTGGATGATCATTTTAAAGCTGTTATTATAGTACATGAACATAAGGCATATCTGAGTACTTACTTGTTAAAAAGATTTCTTAATGAGTTTTCAGTAACGGAAAGAGACAGGTTTCCCACCCACACTGGAAATAACTCTCTGTCGAAAAATAAAACATGAAATTATGTGCTCTGTTAAAAAGATACTGCCCAATCAAAGTGCACCATGTAACTTTTACTGTGGATGGTCAGCCCCCTGCTTCATGGGATTCATGTATTACTTAATAAGTTCATATTTCAGTCTTTTCTCAGTTGTTAATGCTCCTGGAGTTCACTCTGAACAGCATCCTACCTTTCTAAACATTTCTCACAAGTCTAATCTCAATACTTTACATAAAAATGAGATCATTTTCCAAAATTGTGCAGTCCTTCTGTATTAGCCATCCACAAATCTTTTTTTCACTGTTTCACTCACGGTGCTTGTACTACATGATTGGGCTTCAGGGCGACAGGGTCATTTGGTTTGGGCTGGCTTTGCTGGTTCTGGACTGGGATAAGAGGCTTTTTCTCGGGAGGGTGGGTCTTTGTTGCGCCCTGAGCTGGAGGAAGAGGAGGGCGGGGAGCAGCAGCCGCTTTGGCGGAAAGGCCTGGGGATACTCCAGTCACGTTGGCCACCTGCTGCACTGGGACAGGGGCAGGTGGGGACACTGAAACACAAGGAAATGTTACTTTAAAATACAGGTTAAACACATTCATTTTCCTCAATAGATTGTGTTCATGTGACTTAAAAATCTAGAACCCCTATAGTTTAAAACTGAGCTGGAGACAGGTCAGAATTCTACAGATGTGGTTTAACTGTCGGATTGCAAATTTGTTGACCTGGTTAATATCTCAAATTACTGGGCCTATTCACATGAAACAAAAACTGGCACAAACAAAACTGGTAATATTTTTTCACAATAGATTCAGAGAGCCACCATTCAACCCCAAAGGCATGAAGTTTGTGGAGTCAGTCCCTAATGTATAAGGTTCAACATGGGTAATAAGTTTGAATATTTGCTTCAAAAACAGTGAAAGTGCCATAAAGTTATATAGGCAGCTTCCCACCATCTGAGATTATATAACAACTGACCACTGATAAAACAGAATATTTGTTTTTTTTTAAATGTTCATTGTAAGAGCAACAGTTCTTATTTTTCACGCTAAAGTCCATGGATTGGTTGAAATTTTCATGACATTATCTCAAATGGAGGGCAGAAGCCAACATAGCTCTATTGGAAAATACATTTTATTGAACTACCAAATGCATCCACTCGCAAGATGTGCACATAATCCTGCAGCTATTCAAAAATAGAATAAGGATTACCCTGTAGTTTGTTCAACTTTGATAGCACTTCCTGAGCTTTTTCTACACTCCCATGGATAACTAAAGCATTTGAACTCTGCTCCCGAGTGAAGCCATTCACCTAAAAAGAGAAATACGAGTTACTGAAATACTCAAAATTCAAAACACTGGTTCACATTTGGCTTCTCACCATTAGTTGTGAAATCTGTACATTCATCAGTTCTTGAGCCGCTTCTGGGCTCGAGCCGTTTAGTTCAAGAATCTCCGTAAATGCACAGGCCGCCTCCTCGTACCGCTGCCAAAGTAAATCACAAGGTCAACAAGATTAAGAGGTATGTTCATTTTGACTAAAACTACTGAAGAAGAAGCTACTGCCTAAGTGAGACAAAAATGTGTTTGAGGAGTGAAATATTGACTTTTTGCAAATGTTTAACTTTTGTATTAAATTTAATAGTGAGACAAAAATCAATGTCAGTACTTCAGAAGATACTGCATCTACATTGCAACTGCCCTATTGGATATATTGGTATAAAACTGCGCACATTTTCTTTTAAACAAATAAAACTTTTGAAAGATGTACCGTAATAAAATTGTGACATTTTGTAGGTTATCATGTGCCAACCATTGTCTCCCACAGGTTTCTACTAAGACTGTGGTGGCACAGGCAATCATTGTTAAGTTTATTTTATGTTGTTTATTTTACAGAGAACACGTACCGGAGCATTAATCAAAGAAACACTGAAGACATTAAATAGCTCTATCCCCTTCCCACCCTGCTCCCCTTTGTGCCCTGCATCAGATATAATTTAGTTGTTAGTTACAAGTTGTTTTTCCTACATTTGTTGGCACTTCTGTGTTGTTAAAAGTACTTTCTTAATTCTGCACTAAACTTTTTGAAGTCTTTGCATAGCTTTAAATGTGTTGCTGGTTTCTTCCATCCTGTTAGCGCTCTGAAAGAGAATGTTGATTGGCCTAGAGCTTTCTTTTAGGTATGCTACACTGGCCATTGCATGTTGACCTTGTTGTTCTGGTCATCTGTTCAGATGTTAATGTGGCAAACCTTTTGAGTGGTGTAGGTGCCATATTGTTAATAATCTTGAACAGCCATACATTTGCAAATTCTTTTACCTTGAGCCCAGCCAGTGCTCGGCCTTTTCTAAACAGGCCTCTAACCCAGCCAGGGCTCATACTCAGAGACACCTCTGCATCACTTAAGGACTTCTCATACTCCTGCATTCTCTCAAAACAAAACGCACGATTTCCAAATAACCTGAGTAAGAAAAAATGTGTTAAAAACTTTTATAGAACCTAACAAAAGCCAAATCAGATTTTCTCTACCTACCTATACTCTGTTGGGTTGTATTTAATAGCATCTGTGAAATACTTAACAGCCATTTTATAATCTCCGGAAGCAGCTAGTTTATTCCCAGTCACTGAAAAAACACATACAATTACAACTGTGGCAAATGTTTAACCTTTTTATGAACATTTGAAGAAAAAAAAAAAAAGTACTTGCAAATTCAGCACTTATTTTAACAAATTCCTCCATTTTAGGGCTAGAAAATGGCTAGAAAAAAACCCCCAAAAATAAATAAATAAATAAAGGTAAGGGTTAATGGGTGTTAAAGGAGCACTATGTAACTTTCCAGGTAGACTGTCCGTCACCTGCTTGTGTTTAGGTCAACTTCTTAAATACATTGTTTATCAGCAGGTCCCCTCTACTAGAAAGGTTACATAGTGCACCTTTAATGAGCTTATTTATACAAATCAACCTTTAAACAGGAACAGAATAACTCACCTTATTTACATCATGATTTGCTTCATGTGTTTTTTCTGGAGTTTTGGGTTCTTTAACCGGAGACTTCTTTTTATCTTTGATTTCCTGCTTTTGCTCTAACTGACGTTTAGCAATTTCAGCAGCTTTAGTAACAAAACTACTTGTCAAATCCAACCCCTATAACAGAGATTTTTATTTTGTTTTAATCAATTTGAAACCATTTTAAATGGGAATTTAATTAAAAAACAAAAGCACAAATTTTACCTCATCTTCTTCATTACCAGATCCATCTGAAATGTTGTCACTGCTTTCGGAATCTAAAGATGAAGCCATATTTCTAAGGTTTAAATATTCTTTATCCCCGTTACATACTTGTGAAGTTGTATCCTTAATCTGTAAATGAAACAAAATTATTGACATAAATCTTTATCCCAAATATTAAGAGTCAACAGTAGCATAGTGAAAATCACCTTGTTATCTTGTGTAGCATTCTGTTGCTTTTCAAGCCGTTTTCTTTCTTTTTGTCGCTGTGGGAAAAAAAAAAGTTAAACGCACTGTTCTGATGAAACAATGACGAGATAAAATTAAATAATCCAATCCAAAATAAAAATGTGTCATTTTCATATGTAAAATTTCAGTGGTAGTCTTAGTTCAGCTATAGATCATTCTAAAAGCATTCACAAAATGTCCAACTTTGCCATTTCTTCAGTAGCAAAAGAAAAATAAAATCTGTCAACTGGACAAAACAAAGAAGCGGTTTGGATGAGCAGCAAAACATCTTCACTCCTAAAATGTTTTGTCCAGTTGACAGACTTTATTTTTCTTTTGCTATGGATCAAACCTGGACGACTGAGGGATTACACAGATATCATTTCTTCAGTACTGAAACCCAATACCTGCTCAAATGAGTATTCACATTGTGCTGATTTGTTTATACAACTATAAGTAAATCCTACATATCATATTAGTATACAAGATACTGTAGGTCTTCTGAAATTTCCAACACTGAATAATTATATATACATATTTAATATAATATCTATACAAATTTCTAAATACATACTTGTTTCTTCAGGCGCTTCTTTTCTGCCTTCTCTTTAATTTTCTTCTCATCTAATAATAATTCAGCCTTCCTTTCCGCATCCTAATTCACAAAACAGATGTTAACAGATTAAATACATACAAAAATGTTGAGGAAAAACAACAAAAGAGCAATAAACTTACACTTTCTTTGGCCCAATACGAATCATCATCATCACTAGACTCCTTCCAGTCATCTTTGGTGAAATTCTCATAAAATTGTACATCTTGCAGTTGAGCTATTGATGAGAAAGTAGTTTAGACAAGATAAGACACTACTGAATTTAGGTCTAAATGTTGTGGCCTACTTGAAAACTACTTACCACGAACACTTTCATGTATAAAACCTTCCAAATCAAGGTGTCCAGCGAAGAAATCTCGCTGGGCAAACGTGAAAAAAAGCAGTTTACAGCTTGGTTGGCTATTCTTACAATTCACATAAAACACGCCAAATCTCTTGCGTCAAAAACGAAAGGAAACTGATCTTTAGGTGACAAACTTACAGTAAGTCTAAGAATGACAGGTGAAACAAAGGCGCTGTATACTACTTTACTTATCAGAGTTAAATATTTAGCCAACTATCTGACTACAAATTGGAAGGTAGAAAGGTACAGACTTATACTAGCAAAAAGATCGTATGTTTTTCCACAGTAGCATTAGCATGTTGGCTAACTCAGGCCTAGTGCAGGAGGCATGCGCAGCTGTTCGCTTCACACACAAGAAGGAAATGGATATTTCTACTTACCATTTTTAATCTTGCAAAGCCTGGAAAAGAATGAAACGTTATTAGCATTTGACAAATGGGAACAAAAATAATATGAACGGATTAAAATAATGTCATACATGCTGCCTGTCTATGACCAAAAGACATGATTGTAGCTCGGATTTCCTCTATTGGCCAGACTGCTGTGATGCTGGTAGCGCCTCGTTGCGATTGTTGTTTTGGGCTAGACCAGGCGTCACCAACACGGTGCCCGCGGGCGCCAAGTCGCCCCCAAGGACTGCATGAGTCGCCCGCAGGCCGGTTCTAAAAATAGCACAACTCAATAGTGAGCTGCATCTAAAATTTAATTTTATTCTGTTGCTATTTTTTTAATCACCCTTGCATTTATATAGATTTAAAAATGACAATATCTTAAAAATATGTTCATTATACATGAAATTTAGATAAGTTAAGGTGAACTCTGACCTACTCTCCTACCTAGGTTAGTGTTGTGCGCATGACAAAACTAGTGCTCG
>KN471555.1:13515-38729 GCA_000787095.1 Periophthalmodon schlosseri | reverse complement strand
ATGACCCGGAATGGTAAGTGGTTAACATCTGTGCCAAAATCACAGTACATTTTCTTACCAGTAACAGAAAGTTGAAACCAAACATATAATATGAACCAAACTCCGTCATAAAAGCTCCTCCTTGGTCTTGGTAAAAGCGTAATTCCCAGGTAAATGTGGTGTAGTAAATATATCCATTGTGGAGCGCGTGTGCATAAAGATGCAGCCAAATGAGTCCGCGTAAAGCGCCATAATCATCCTCCTTCGCTCAGGTAACCGCAGAGTAAAATCGTTATCAAAACAAAAAGCACCTGCTCCGCAGCGCTGCCTTTGTTATGAATCGCCATAAGCGGAGAAAACAAAAGTGAAACTTAAGTGCGTGTATGTCCATGTGAGCTTCAACTGTGCGCGCTCTCGTTTATTTGGTTGCGCATTAGTTTTGAGTTATAACTAAACAGTTTGAGTTATAACTAAACAGAAGATGGTTGGAGTAAAAATTAGAAGTAGTGTTCTTTTTAACAATAGTTACTTTTATATGTTATTGTGAATGTTAAACAAGCATCTGTTGTTCAGCCTGTTTTTAAACTAATATCTGTGGGGGAGAAATTTTGATTATGGGGGGCCTCCATAATCTCTATTAATGGGGCACACTGGATTTTGTGTTCTGTTAAAGTGTGTTTAAAACATTTACCACTTTGATTTTTTTTTTTTTCTAAATCTAAAGACAAAACATGGGGTGGCTTATATGGAGTTAGAAGAAGTGTTGAATTTGTTTTCATATTTTTCATATTGTTCAACAGTATTTTGTACAGTTGCACACATATTTTATTTGTAAATATGTTAAACTGTTTACTGAAGACCTTTTCATTGTTCAAATGGCAAATATTCGCTAGTAGGCTAATAATAGCCTCATCATAATAACATAGTTATTGAATTTATGATTAGGTATCATTACAACTCCCTTCGAAGTTCTAATTTCCATCTATTTATTGTCCCCCCCAGACCAAACTGACAGTTTCGCCCCTGACTGCAGCACAGAGTTCTAATCTGGGAATGATGAGCTCTGGCATTGGAGCGAGTCTGGCTTCGCCCATGATGAAACCGACTTCGTTGTGGCCATCTTCATGTGGCTATTGCTGCTATAGCTTTCACTGAAGCGTCTGAGAACATTCAGAGTTCTAGATAGGTGACTTGCGAAACGGAGAAGGAAACATAGGTACGAGGAATGTGTATGGTTGTAAGGTGCTGCAATGAGTCCTGCCATCTTCTCCACTCATCATACATGTCTTGTGGTAATGGGTAATGGTATTTACAGTTGAGAGTACACCACGACGAGTGAAGGGCTTCTACTCTTGTGGAACATCAAACGTGAACGTGTCTGATGTGGTGTTCCAAATAACACCTAAACTGCTTTGGACTGGGAGCTTGTCTGTGGTTAGATCGAGGTCTTTGATCTCTTTTGCTCTATCTACAGAAGGGAAGGCACTCACCACTTCTACTTTGTTGGATGCTATCTTGTGGAGACGCAGATTAAAGAGGGCAAGCATTTTCTGGGCTCTCTGTAGGACGTCAGTTGCCTCAGCTTATGTTGGGAAAGACTTCAGCGCGTCCTTGACATAAAAGTCTTGTTCGATGAAGTTGCGAGCATCAGTTCCATATTCGTCTTTGGCTTCTTTTGCTGTCATCCTCAGTCCGTAGATCGCCACTGCAGGGGAGGGGTTGTTACCAAAGACGTGCACCCTCATGCGATAGTCCACAGCATCCTTGGTCGGGTCAATGTCTTCGTACCACAGGAAGCAAAGGTAATCCCTATGATCCTCCTGGACAACAAAGCAGTAAAACATCTGCCCGATGGCAGCTGTGATAGTGACAGGTTCCTTTCTGAACCGGAGGAGCACACCCACAAGTGTGCTGTTAAGATCAGGGCCAGAGAGCAGAACATCATTGAGAGATACTCCATCAAACTGAGCACTGGGGTCAAACACCACACGGATTTTCCCAGGCTTCTGTGGGTGGTAGAAGCCGAAAGTGGGAAGATTCCATGTCTCTTTGTCTTTGGTGCGAGGTGGTGCAAGCTCAGCATGTTTGTTGTCAAGCATTTTCCACATGAACTCACTGAAGTGCGACTTCATGTCTGGCTTCTTGTCAAGCGTGCGTCGGAGAGACTCAAGGCATTTTAGGGCGTAGCACCTGTTGTCTGGGAGAAGACGACTTGGGCTTCGAAACGGGAGTGGTGCAACCCAACTGTTACTGTCATCTTTGAAGTTCTGCTCCATCTTTTTTAGAAAGATGAGGTCTTCAGGTGAGTGTGCGAGGCAGTTGTCTTCACTGGTTTGGCAAAAAACAGTCTCTCCTAAGCTTTCAACTGTGAGCTTTGCTTGTAGGTTTGAAGGTGGCAGTGGCTTGGAAATGGCTTTGGACTGGCTCAGTGTGAAGCTCTCTTTTATTTATATGATTGAGATAGCTTGGGCGACCATTGTCCAGCACATGTGTCTTGAAAGCATTTACTTCACTTGGCTTGTGAGCGCTACCCAGACATACATCCCCAATGATTTGCTTTCTGACCTTGTGGACTCTCAGAAGATTCCGTCCAATCAGCAGCAGGATGCCAGCGTGTGGGTCAAGGGGCGGTATCTCACTAGCTATGGCTCTCAAGTGAGGGTGGTACAAAGCAGCTTCTGCGGTGGGTATCTCGTCCCTATTGTTGGGGATAGCATTGCACTCTATAAGCATGGGGAGAGGAAAGCTCATTTTTCCATTAAATGACTGAACATCGTAGTCACAGGTTCTTCTGCCACTTACTTGTGTCACTCCGGAGCAGGTTTTTAGTGTGTAGGGTGTGGTTGTGCCTTGTATTGCAAACATGTAAAAAATACTTGGTCTTTGCTAGTGACTGGTTACTATGATCGTCTATTATTGCATACATCTTTATCATGTTGTGTGGCTCACCTTTGGGGTGGACTTGCACTAAACAGATCTTGGAGCAGGACTTTCCAGTGATCTCGTTTCCACATACCTCTGTACATGTAGCTGTAATGTCAGTGCTCTGTGCAACTTCTTTCTCCCCGTCGTGCTCTTTGGGGGATGAAGAAGGCTTTGATGTTGGTGGTGCTGGGCCTGGGTAAAGAGCTGCTAGATGCCTCTCACTATCACACTCTTCACACTTTATTGTAGCTTTACAGTCTTTGGCTTGGTGACTGGTAGAAGCAAGGCAGCGGTGACAGATGTTATCGTCTTTGAGCAGCTTTTTCCTATCTTCCAGCAGCATTGTTCTGAAACCTCTGCATCTTTTCAGCGGGTGTGGCTTGTGATGTATAGGACATTCATTTTGAATATCTTTGCATGTTTCTTTTGTCTTGCCTGTGTCTGACACTTCTGTCTTGTGTACTGTGACGGATGGTCTTTGGCTGTAGTTACTTGTTGGCTTTCCTTTTTTGTAACTGAATGTTGGGTGGACAGGTGGATAGTAAGCTGTGGTGAAGCTAGGGTCATTCCTTGCTTTAGCTTGGCCTTTCACAAAGTCCACAAAGAACGAGAAGGGTGGAAAGCTTACATTATGGTCTTCTTTATAATGTGACCCCACCACTGTCCATCTCTCTTGAAGGTGAAAAGGCAGCTTTTCCATGATTGGACTCACTCCTCTAGCTGTATCAAGGTAATTCAAACCTGTTAGATATCCATCTAGTTTTGCAGCTTCCAGTTCACATAGAAGATCCGACAGGTCGCGAAGCTTGTGAGGCTTTTTGCTTGAAAGCTTCGGAAAGTTCTGTAATCTTGTCTCGCTTCTAGTCTTCTAGTCTCGCCCAGATCATGTTCAGACCAACATCTGGGAATTTGATGTTGACTGATTTTAATCTTTTTGCATGTTCAGAAGACTCAGGGCCGAGCCACTTGAAGAAGAGGTTCAGTTCTTCGGTAGCTGCAAGACCCAGGTCTCTGATAGTGCTCTGGAAAGTGGCCTTCCAGCTGAGGTAACTCTCTGGCTTGTCATTGAATTTAGTTAACCCTCCAGTTACTAGTTGACTTTTGGCTAGGAACCTGGCAAGGTCACTGGTGTGTTATCTGTACTGTTTGGACTTGAAAATTGCTTTGGTTGTTGAACTATTTCTCTTAGTGGTGTGTTTATGTACTTACTCACTTTTTGCTCTGTAGTTGGCTTTAAGGGCAAGAAACTGAACACATTGCTTTTCTCTGTTTCCTTGTACTGAGCTGCGGCTGACTCTATCACCTCAGCCATGGCAGCGTCCGCGTCCTTCTGGAGGTTGAGCACGTCAAGAGTTGCTTCTAACCGTGCTTTTTCCACTTTGATGCTCAGCTCTTTCTCAGCATAGGCTAGCCTGGCTTTGGCAGCTTGAGCTTCTGCTTGTGCGTATGCTGCAGCCATACTGGCTCGGCTTGCAGCTGACGACTTTAAAGATGCTCCAGCTAATGAGCAAACAGTCAATTTTCCTGAATGTGTTGAGGACCTTGATGAGTGTGCCTTTGGTGAGTGAGAGGAGTGTGACTTTTGACTTGGCTTCTTCTTTCTCCATAGTAGTCATTCAACAGCATTGCAGATGTTGAATGTTTTTTTTTTCCGTCAACTGTTCACCGTAGTCCCTCGCAGAGTGATATGATTTCACTATACTGTTGCACCCAACGTGACCTCGTGTCCTAATTGAGTTTCAGAGCCAGCTAAACTCTCTCTTGCATCACTTCCTCCAAGGAACAGGCAGGTGTTGTATTTGACGGATTTAATGCAAAAAAGTGTGAAACTGCAATGATACAAAATACAAAGAAGTATTTAGTAAGCACTAAATAAACAGTGTCCATTAAAGTTACACTATGCAAATATAAAGGGTTAATGCTAGCTGTGCAGAAACACAGATAACTCAAACAGTCTCCGTTATCCCTTCTGGAACATCTCAAATTAGCGTTTATAAAATGTAAGAAACTTGCATATATTGTCATAAATATAGTTGCCAACATTAATATTAAACATAAAAACTTATAAACTCATATTGCCACTAAAAGGGCTGGAAATGAGTGGATGGCTTCAGATTAAACAGCAAAATACATCATGAACTGACATGAACATGAACATTCTGCAAGCTAGTTGTTTACTTCTGGCTGCCTACTGGCTGAATCTAAGACCACACTTGCGACTAGCGCCCTCTAGCAGGCTGGATAAACAAAATATAAAACAGTTTCAATACAACGATGATAAATTGCATATTGAATTTTCTAGTATTTAATTTAAGTAAAAGCAAATGTCTTTAACAAAGGATCATAGCACTATTTGAAATTTGAGTTAACGGATATTTGTTGCGCACTTTTGAAAAGCAGTGTCAAATAACAAACACCTGGGCCAATTGATCTTTTGATATTTACCAAATATGCAGACTCAATGTGAAGAATTTTTGCTGCTGAAAACGTGGATCTCTGCGCTTAAGCCGACTGTGCTTCAACCTCGTGGAAAGACTGGGGCACGTAACTTACGTACATGACGTCACGCTAAGTCCAGTCAAACATTTTGAGTACAAAGACATACTGAACCCTAATGACTGACCACTGTCACATCAAAACTGGAAATTTGCTCAAATGCCCCAAATGTTTAGAGTTCAATCAACAATTTTGACTCATTTGGGTAGTCAATGCCTAAAATGTATTACTAAGTTTAACTGTTCGGATTTACAGTGTAGGGTTTGGTTTCACTTTAATGCCATACTGTGGAACATCTCTGACAACGCAATAACATCTCCATGGAGACAAGCAGGTGGTGGACCCTACCCCCTTTTTAACATCTACCACTGCCTTTCAGCTATGGATCACCAGTGTCTTGGCATCGGGGGAGATGTCATCTGAAATTATGACATCATCCATTTGTAGAAGCTGACCGCAGCCTGTTGTCAGATACATAGTGTTATCTTTTACTTGCTGTCTATCTCTTGTGTGTGTCTCGTGTTCACTGGAGGCAGAGGAGATGGTTAGCGCAGTGAGTGGTGGTTGCCTGGCAGCGGTGCTAGCTTCATTAGCCTCCTAACGACAGGCTGATGGAGCTGTCGAGTGGCCTCTCCTCCAGCTCCTCTGAGCCTCTCTCTCCTCTCCTGCTGAGTGGCTGTGCACACACTGAGGAGAGCTCACCCCACCTGGAACACTAAGGCTAGGCTCTGTGCAGTACTGTGTTCTGTGTAAAAGCCTCAAATAGGCGGTGTGAAATAGTAAATAGTTTTCTACTGAATGAGAGCGTAAAGTTGAGGAGTCTACAATGACATATGATAACACTTATTTAAACTGTAGCCAGCCTGTGCTGTTGCCGTTTGAAAAAAGTACTACAAACACAACTAAATGTGGGTTGCCTTAACTTGCAGATAGAGGACACATACAAGTTTTTCTCATTTTAAGTATTGACCTTATTCGGCCCCGCCCACTTTTGCAGTAAAAGAGATTAAACTGTGCTTTCTTTGTGCAGCACTTGCGGTTAAGTGGGAATCCCATTCATTTCAATGGAGAATTTGAGAAAAGTTTTGTCGCTAAAATATGATATAAAGTAGGCTGATTTGTGTAAAATGTTCAATGTGCAAACGGCTCTGTTGTCCCTATAGAACTTATTTACTGTTAAGATCGGCAGCCCCATGCAAAATAATACAACCCGAATGACAATAGCGGCACCCACAGCAACCTCCAGTATAAGGTGAATATAGACAGGGCATGCATCATGTTCAGAACCTCCAAAATTCACTCACTGAGCTGCAGAGGCTGCACTAGCACCGATTCATGATTGGCTGCAGGTGCTGGGGCTTAGGTAGTGACCATTCAGATCAGAGAGAGGCATTTAAGTTTAGACAACCTAAATGAGAGACACACGTGAGACTTTCTGATAACCATCTTGAGAACTAAAATGCCACATCATAACAAAAACAACTTGGCCAGTGTTGTAATAAGAATAAATCAGTATTACAATTGTTACCTCTAAGAGCTCTATTAGATATGGAGCTAGTGTAAATTCAGCCTGGAAGACCTAACTCCGCTCCCATCTACTCACCGCATCTCCAGAGTTTACCTGCTCCTCAGCCTTCATCACCTCCTCCTATTACTTTCCCCGCTGCTCAACTCACCTCTTCTTTGTCCAACCAGCGCCCAGTCTGCCCATTTTAAACCACCATCGCAAATGCTTGGCCGCTTCAGTTTGTCACACGCCCCACCTCCTCCCCAGCACCCCTTCGACTCTGCATCATCTCATGATTCCTTCACTCACCTCAGCCTCATCTTGACCACATCCAGGTTCCAGGCCCTGCGGAGAAGACATCTCCTAAACCTCATCTAACTGGACATGCCCTTCATCGCAATGTCTTCTGCCGGGGTCTGAGCGCCAGAGATAATTCATTCAATAAAGCCTACTAATATTTTTCTTTCTGAATCTTTCCAGGTTGAACTGAACTTAAATCAAAATCTTACAAAGTGCTGCTCTGTGTTTTTAAATAAGACATTTTATTATTTCTGGTATTTATTTTGTATTAAACTGTATCATATGTGGGTTATTGCTTTACAATGTAACCAGCAATACTGATCTAAAATGACAACCAGTTGCATTAACTTCCTGTTCAAAACTGCACAACTGATTCTCCCTAATGGACTTCCTCTGAAATGATCCTCTGATATGAACCAAAACCCCAGCACCTGTAGCCAATCATTAACCAGACCACAGTGACTGAATCCTGTTGCCTTTATCTGCAGCCCAAACTTCAATCTTCATTTCAGTCAGATATTGATAAATATCAATAAATCACTAAATCTGAAGCCACACTTGAAGCCTTCTGTACCAGCCAAGTGCACTTTCTACAGTTATAACATGCACAATCACACTATATCAGAATGCACTGAGTGTACGGCTTGCTGTTCGGTCCCTGCTGTTTTGTCTGTGCTGTCAGTGCGATGCAAAGATGCGCTAAAAGACCCAAAATGGCCGCCGCTCTGCCTGCTCTGATAACATTCACACATTCATTAGTTCCATGGCGGACAGACATTGTACTACAGAAAGCCCATGTCAGGAGATGTCACTTGAAGCGCAGAGCTAAATTACTGTGTGAATACTGCTCATGGAGGGTTTTAGCACGATACAGAGGAGAGAAGGGTGAAAGCGTGTGGGAAGGCCTCAGTTCCTTTAAAGTGGAACTAAACATTAATTCAGCTTTTTTTTGTAACTAAACTTATCTACAGTTCTGTAATGTACATTTTTGTCAGTTTTAGTGGAAACTATGTACATTTGCAGTTTTGTGTTCAAAAATAGTGACAACTGAGTGTGTGCTGCCTCCAGCGCCCACTGCAATCCCAAGTACTATGTAATATCACACAGGACTGCCCTGATTACAGCCAGGTGTTTTTGATCACACCTGGCTGCAGGGGTGGAGTTTGAAGTGTGGATACCTGTTAGACCAATCACATGCCATGTCCCAATTTGACAGTTGCACACTTCGTCGGTTTCATTTGAAGGGCACTTACGTTACTTCTGGCGCAACAAGGCCTGTCCCATTTCATGCACCCCATGAACGCGGCCGACAAATCTGCCCCGCATTTCCATGGAGATCGGCCGCGAATGAAGCATGCCTCCGAGCTGACGTTGTGCACTTCTGTATTCCATCATGCACCACGCGTGACTTCTTCTACGGGAGGTCTTCTACAAGGTATATTTTCTTAAAGTTATGTAATACTAGCTACAATTGGGAAGAAATAACCTATAATGTTATATTTGCCTATTGATATTCAAAGGGAAAGATTAATTCTTTACTTCATTCTAAACAATCTAAATCTAAACAGAAATAAACACCTGTGACGATGATACCTTGACTCTTCTTCAATTAAATAATATTAATTAAAAGTAAAACTGTAATTATTTCAGAGTCCATTTTAAACGTTTAGCTCATTAGTCAGCACCCATATAGCTCATTAGTCACCAGCCGTCACGGTTGCTAGGCGACGTAACATAACCGATGTAACGTAAGCGACGTAACATAAGCGATGTAATGTAAGCAACGTAATGTAAGCGACGTAACGTAAGCACACAGACAGGGGTTGACGTATGCTCCATGGCGAAGGCCTGTCCCATTTCGGCACAGCCTTTGCGGTCAACGGAGGCTACACGGAGGAGCACCCTTCGTCGGCCAGGTCCTTCAAACGGTACTTTGTGTGTAAGTGTGCAACTGTTGAATTGGGACACAGCGACAGTGTTCCTTATACCCCTAGACTCCTCCTCTCTCACTCTCCGCTTTAGTCCTCCAGACCCCGCCCCTCCTCCCCCCTCACTCTCCCCTTTAGTCCTCCAGACCCTGACCCTCCTCCCCCTCACTCTCCCCTTTAGTCCTTCAGACTCCACCCCTCCTCCCCCCTCACTCTCCCCTTTAGTCCTCCAGACCTCGCCTCTTCTCCCCCTCACTCTCCCCTTTAGTCCTCCAGGTGCTGCCCAGTTTAGCAGCTCTATCATTGCTTGATTTGGCACCCCGTCTGATTTGGCATGTTTTTAATGTAACTTGTTTAACTCTTTTAAACGTGTTTATTGTGTGTCCTCTCTGCTGAAGTTAAAAGTATTGATCACCTTAAATGTATTCATATCAAAGTTTAACTATTTCACAGAGTTTAACGATTTCATTCTAAAAATAGAAACAAAAACGATTGCATTATGTGACCATAATCATTAAAGTTCTCTGTTTTACTAAAGTCAGACTTAACTCAGCTCTTCTCTGTTTTCTAACATTTATTAACAGTTTAAATACATCATTTTCACAGACTTTGAGCGACTATATGTCAGTAAAACTGTTTATGTTCCAGGAGTCAATTTGATCGAACAAATCTCAAAAATCTGATTTGTCCTAAGTTACTATAGGAACTTCAGCGCTTGCACCACAGTATCTGGGCATGCCCAATGTGAAAAACATGAAAAATCGGGTAAGGTTCCAAATCGGGTAATAACAGGCACAATTTGAAATGTGGTTGTGGGCATAACATATACATAACACATCAAGGTACAATTCTTTATAGCCGAGGACTTTCAATGCATTTTAATACAGAACTTATCATTACTGGATCAGTATCACTATACTTGCCATTGTATTACTTGGTATCGGATCAAAACAAAAATATGTGGTATGGGTCATCTAGTAGGGTTGATACTAATCAATACTAAAATTAGTATTGAAATTTGATACTCATTTGAGCAGGTATCACTACTAAAAAAGTCACATTCCTGAATAGCTTTAGAATGATCTTGAGCTGTATCTTTCACAATATAAAAAGTCACATTCCTGAATAGCTTTAGAATGATCTTGAGCTGTATCTTTCACAAGTATAAGACACGTAGACTAGTATACACCTATGGACCACTATGGAACCTACCTGGACCACTGAGGGATTACACAGATATAAGGCCACATGGGAATAGAAAAGAAAGTACTACCATTTAATTTGAAAATCTAAAATATCTAAAATATTGTCTGAAGAAACAGTGTTTTTTATTATCATCGTGGAATTGAGTATTATAAAATAATTTTTTTTCATTATAGTTTCGTGACAACACAATGATCTAGTAGGTGTCTAGTAGGTACACAGTTTATTTTAAACCTAAAGCCCAAGAGCAGGAGGACAGCAGCAGAGTGACACATTCTGAGTCTTTCTGTGACGGACATTTTGAATAATTCATGCTCTCGGCAGTGGCCCCGGCCCCTCCCCTCTCCTCTCCTCTCTGGGCTTCATTATGGGGGCCGGACAGGTAATAGAAGCACCGTCAAGCAAAACAGTGCCAATGAGCGAGCAGCCCCCAGACCCACTCGCCCTGGCCCAGGAGAGCTCCCCCTGCCTGAGTAATCATATGCTGCGGCGTACAGAGCGATGGAAGCCTGCCACAAGGGCTCTCCACCGCAGCCCACCCTAATGACAGCCTGTTGCACTGGGGAAGGCTGCAGCACAGGCCACTCAAGCTCTGGAGGAGGAGGAAGAAGGGGGGAGGAGGAGGGGGGAGGGAAAGCAGAGGTGGAGCAGTGTGAGAATGAGGTCGAAATATCACAGAAAAATCTATGTGTGTTCAGTTTTAATCTGTAGATAGAGGACACATACATTTTTTCTATAGACTGTTTAAAGAAGTGGATTAAGGGAGCGTGACGTCACCCATAGCGTTTGGCTCCACTCAAATGAAGCTTATCGAGGCTAGCAGTTATGGGGCAAATTTGGAGCCGAGTTCCAAATTTGGATTTCCAACCTTCAGTATCATAGCAACCAAAGAGCCAATCCGGAGCGAGGCTGTTGAAGGTAACGCCCCTTCCCACCCGCACCGCTGGTTTAGCACAGAGCGGGCACTTAGCAACGCTGCCAATCAAATCTGTTGCTAACGCTAGCGGGAGCGACCTCAGGGAAAGAAGGCACCTGATTTGTCTGTTATTAATGTCCGTAAATCCTTTCTTGAGTTACAGACACAATAGTGAAATAAAAACAACAGGATCATGTAGAGCGGGTTAATCTGAAAATTTTAAGACCAGTCGATTGAGCCGGAGGCATGCCCATGCTCACTTCCTTTTTGGAACGTGGTGACTAGCGGGTTACCTATATACAGTCTATGTTTTTTTCTCATTCTCAGTATATGGACAGGCCTCATGTGAAAGCATAGAACCTCCAGAATTCACTCACTCTAGAGGCTGCACTAGCACTGATTCATGATTGGCTGCAGGTGCTGGGGTTTAGGACTTAATTCTGTGCTGGTGACTTCATCCGCATAGTCAAGGATTCAAGGATTCCTTCTCTCTGGAGTTTACATGTTCTCCCTGTTACTGGGTGAATGGGTTACTCCTATCCACCTGAAACATGCACAATAGGCTAAATCTTCCAGCTACTCCTGAGTCCTAACCAAAACCTAGCTCAAGATCTGGATATGGGTCCACGCTCCTGACAGTCTACTACAGCTTTGAAGTCTGGGTCAGACGAAGAGGAGACATTTCAGTGTACCTTACCTTAGTTTGAAGTAGTGGACTCATAAGTGAAGTGCGCATCTGGAGTGCCGTAGTGCCTGAGACAGCTGACAGCGCAGTAAACAGCTCTCTAATTGGCTGATTGACAGTGAGGCTCTGAGTGTAATTAGAGGAGACGTGTGTGTGTGTGTGTGTGTGTGTGTGCGTGGTCCGTGTGTGTGTGTGTGTGAGAGAAGCTGATGAGGTGCCAGACTATTCTCTGTAATGAACAGCGTGTTAGCAGGAGCAGCTACTTAGCACAGTGCACACCGTGACACCTCGCAGCACTGGTTTCAGATGGGAATATGAATGTTGATTTATTAAAGTGTTTGTAATGAGACAGAAGACAAATGAAGAGCGAGAGCACGGGTTCCTGTCAACATCCGCAGCCCTCAACATTTCTATTGCTGTTGATTGGAGAGTAAAGCAGCGGGTAATTATGACGGCAGTTTGAGAGTCTTGGGTGAGTTTAGACCTGGTATGGACCAAGTTTATTTATTAATTATGTGTCTAACTTTCCTGGTGTTATTATTTTGCCTGGAATGTTCCACAGTATGGCATTAAAGGCGTTGTAACTGATTTGTATTGTCTTAAAAACGTGAAAAACAGAACAAGTTCATTTTAAACAGTTTGCAGTGGTCCAAAGTTATTCCTCACCTACCTTATGCATTCAGAACATCCTAATTATTCACCACGATGAGTTTATAAGGGCTTTTCACAACTCTCATAGACCAGGGCAGGGTTTTGCTGTGATCGTAAAGCTAACAAGAACTAGCATGCTACCACGCACTTTCTAATTGTCAGACAATAAAACACTTTCTAATTAGATGCAGACAGTATCAAGCAGATGTATTCTACAATATATCTGTGACAAATCTTGCTCAAATACATTGGAAAAAATCTGGTACAGGGCTTTTAATGTGGAACATTCCAGGCAAAGCAATAACACCTCCAGACAAACAGGTGGTGGATGTCACATGAACCCAACTCTCATCAAAAACATGCCTGAAGAGGTTTTAGATGTCATCCATGCATGTTTGAGTAATTTAGCGATCTCTCCCAGGCCCTATTCAAACCTTCATTATGGTTAACTGTAAGAATCTGTTCAATGCTTCGCCCACATGCCTACGACATCCATGCTCCCACACGATCATTTTCCATAAATATACAAAAACTTGATATAAAACTGTACACTACAACTTCACAAACCTGATGTCATGTGCAGTAGTTTCAATAGTGGGATGCACACTGATTGTGTTGTGTTAGTGCTCTGAAGGGGGAGTGACTTAGCGTGGAGATCAAGGGGAGGGGGGACACAGAGTGTCATAAACAAAAGTGAAACTTATGTTTTTGCCGGCTATAGTATTTTCAAAACAATAAAAGGTAACATGGTCATCTAAATATGTTATGTGTTAGCAGTTAATAACCTTCTTTAAAATAATGGCTAATTTAAAAAAAAAACCATACATCATTTCACAGCCTCTAAAATGAGTGAATGAGGCTTTGTCCAATTGCATTGGACCCGGATGTAGAGAAAGTATGACCTCAGATAGTTATAGAACAAATTCCAAATAGTTGTGTTTGCAAGATCTCATGTTCCAAAATGAGTCAGCTCCATTCTACTCTGCTGTCTGACCTGAAATGTTGTGTGCAGTTTTACAATCCTGGGCCTAAAATTAGACTGGTCCCATTCTCACTATAAAGTAACTGGTGCTTACACCAACGTCTGGAGCTGCTTAGTTAGTGGTCCTAGGTTTTTGCTAAGTATTCACCCAGTTTCCCAAAAGTTGGTGGTTCCAACCAGTGAATGTTGTGTCCTTGAGTATAGACACCTTACCCACACCCACCTTGTCTCCACTGTTCCTCTATGGCTCTACTGCTTGTATGTCATAAATGTACAAAATCCGCTGTCCTAATTTAATTTAATAAATATAATAATATTGACTTTTTGAGTAAACTAATTTGGGAATTGTGATTTAGCTTGACTTGTAGAACATAGTAGCCTAATGTCACTACTAACAAAGACTTTTACTGACATTAACATGGAGCTATTGTGTTATTTTTCAGGTCTTTTAACTATTTTAACTATTTTAGCTTTTCTTAAAATAGTTGTTCATTGTAAAACACAATATTCATCTAAAATATTTGATTTTTTTTATACTGTTATACTGTTTTCCCCTCATTAAAAAACATACCTGGAGTTTTTTTTGTTTCATTCACACTTGTTTCATTAATCCATTAATCCAAAGACTCAAAATACTCTGTTCATATTTTGCCCATTTAGTTGCGCCATAGATAAAACTGCAACGTTTTCAAGTCCATAAACCATCACTGGACTCATTCTGCGATCAAACTGTGTTCACAACAAAAGCATGGCTCTATTAGCATAGCATTCACAGGGAATAAGGCCTTCATTTGGCTCTGTGCACAGTGGTAACGGCTAGTTCCAATCAGAGAGACAGTTGGAAACTTCACCGGAACACTCTTCTGTGTTTACAAAGGTATATCTTTGTGTGTCAATGCTAATGCTAAAGCTAACTTCTATTAAAACGTTAAATGTAACAAAACAACAAAATTTAAGTTGTTGTAAGGACGGCCCAATTATTTTTAAGTGTAGACTATTTCAGTCAGTGGTGTTATTTAAATATGTATTAGACTCAGAAATTAGCCTTAGCATTAGCATTGACACACAAAGACATTTGTAAAGTGTTTAACATGTTGTCAGTGACATCCACCTACAGCTCCCTGTCCACTGCCTGATCTGTCAGGATTTTGTTATTTTAGTGCGACTCTGTAAAAACCTCATAGTGTAACACTTAAGGTGCTTTCTGTTCTCTGTTTACAGTATTTGGTTATGGCAATGCAGTTACCTTTACCTTTAGCACCAGAGTGAAGGCCACATTCTGAAAAAACTGACTTTGGTTTGAAGTGAAAAAAATGATTTGTATTAGAAGTAGAATTATGAATGGAGTCAAGTATTGTTTTACAATGAACAAAAATACAGCACACGCTTACACCAAAAACAAATAAAATATACCCGGGTATAGTATAGTCCTTTAAGTCCTGTGTCTGTTACTGTCTGTTCAATGTTCTTTCAATGTGCAATGTGCTCGCTATCCAGTCCTGGAAAATTACCCCTTCTCCTCTGCACATCTGCAGTTCTCAATTCTGATCCAACAAAGAAATCTGACCTAAGGATAAGGCCAAAATAAAGTAGCTTAAAATAATTCAATATATTGCTATACTACCCATTGCTACTGTTTACATCCATTTCAAAATAATAAACATGTTGTACAACAATAAAGTTCAAAATATTCAGAATTACAAAATTACCGTATGAATAAACCAAATAAAATAAGTATACGCTTAAGTATGGTAAGTATAAGTATTTTTTAGAGTGCAGTTAATACACCGTTACAATAGACATTACATTACGCCCGAAATGCTGAGGCCAACTGTCCCTCTGATTGGAACTAGCCGCTACCGCTATGCACAGAGCCAGTTGTTTACTTTCTAAATATTTGTTCCGTTACTGACAGCAGAGGAAGTTCCAACGCCTAAATGCCTTAATGGAAACGGAGATGTAGTTTATAAAGTATAATATCCAACTGCAGGCGTTATTTTAAGTAAATGAGAAATATTTATCCCAATGTGACTAAAAGCATGTTTAAAAGAGAACTATGCATAATATGTATTCTTTTATAATAGAAACAGGTCCACGGAAATCCTGCAGAACGGAGAAACTGTTTCATGTAGCATGTTGAAAAAGGCTATGTGGCATTTTTTAACCCTACAAGTCTGACCCTGAGTGAGTTTTTTAATACGTTCAGAGTGGAATAGGGGTCAGAGAAATATTGCATCATATATTATGTCTCCTTTAACATTTACTTTTTTATGTTATTTGTATATAACAAAAATAGCTCTTCATATCTTGACTAATTGTCTGCCTAAAGTACCCGTTCTAATACTTTTGTCTTCTCTGCACCCACCACGGCATACACCTACATTGTTACAAGTCTTTCAAATGGAGCAGACAAAGCAGGAGCCTGGCACACTGCCACATGGAGCAGAGACAGCAGCACCCTAAGCCCTTGTAATCAGACCTGACCAGAGCAGCTCCCCCTTTAAGCCGCCCGAGTTCAATTCCAAGGCGAGACTGAGGAGAGGCTTTGCCAAATGGCACCACACACCGTAGCCGTTAGCCACCTAGCCCACTCCGGTCCATGTCCCTGGGATTAGCATTAGCATAATTGTGGTTTATGTACAGATGCTTAATGCAGGCTGGATCACAGACAGAGGGAGTGGGCCACAGACTTGTACACTCTGAATATGGCACTTATCAGAGCGGTCCAAACACTAAAGCTTAGGTGCAATGGTACAAACATAATGCCATTGTGTGGAGCTGCTGGACCCAGTGGGAGGAGGTACTATTAGCAGTGATTATATGTGTCATTATATAATGGAGCTGAAGAGGGGCCGCCTACCTCTGCCACTGGAGCTCTAAAGAGAGAGTATTACACAAAATCGACTTTTTAGAGATTTGAATCATGTTCGAGTTATTTCCTTTCACACTGACCCTCTGAAGTTGTATTTAGAGTGATTCATGCATGTCTCAATAATCTTTATTCTCCTGTATTCAAGACGTCATTTCTTCGATCAACCCCCGTTTTCACCTCCACACATACACGCCCACTGTGATGTACACACCCACTGTGACATACACGCCCACTGTGATGTACACACCCACTGTGACATACACGCCCACTGTGATGTACACACCCACTGTGACATACACGCCCACTGTGATGTACGCGCCCACTGTGACGTATGCACCCACTGTGACGTACGCACCCACTGTGATGTATGCACTCTCTCCATTTTTTTTCTTAATTGTGATACACATAGGATTCAGCAGCATTGCGTAGTAATTTTGGTACAAATTTGATGTTTACCGCAACATTAGCTCCCAAAGGGCACCAGACAACATGACAACAGGCTTGGAGCAGCACATTGGTGAGACATAAATACTATACAACTCCAATTATTGGTCTGATTCAAAAAGTAGGTAAGTAAGTTCAGATTTTCAGATTTTTGGATTCGATCCAAGGCCTGTAAAAAAACTCCTCAGAGCATATGGCTAATTATGCAGAAAAAACAAATGTGTGTTAAGGTCTAAGCAGTCTCCATCATAGACCACATAGATCCATATGTCCATAGATGGACATAGCTTTGCTGCTACTCAACTGGACTGGAATAGTGAAGGCTCGGTATTCGTGAGTAGAGCCATCGGCTTCACTACAAATATGTGTAAAACTTTGGGAACATTTGGGACGAGTTAACGGGGATTAAACTTGTGGTGAATTTGTTTTCTGCATATGAACTGTACGTTTTTCTTATTGTGGACACTTAACAGTGTAAACTGGTTGCGCTCCAGCAGTGGTAGTTCCAAAGAGAAAACAGTGATACTGCTCAATACATAGAATAGTAGTTACACCTGTTTTGAACAACAATGATGATAGCAAAGTTATATGTGTGATAAGGCCTAAAACAGAGTCATTACACTGATGTCAAATATTCAAACAGTGTAACATAACAGTAACCATGATTTTTACCAGTAATAAAAATATTATTATGACACAATCCAACAGCTACATTTAGAATCTCATGGCAGTGTAACATATTTCAGTGGACGTAAGTCTGCATTTACCACAGGAACACCCACAAAAAGAACGGAGGTAAAACACATGCTAACGCTATTAGCTGCACCATTGATAAATAGTTATTTAGCAAACAAAAACATCATGTTGAAGTCTTCGGGTCTCTGACCGGCCTTGTGCACTTCAAACTCCTCGTAATACTCCATGTCGAGGACATAAGACACAACAGGAAGCAGCACCATCGTGAATAAAATGTTTATCTTCGTATTCGGCTCAGTTTTACCTGTGAGCGTTGCATGTGCACTCGCAGCAAACAGGAAGCAGCTGCCGCACGACCTGAACTACGTCATAGGACGGGAGGGGGGAGGTGGGAGGTCTTTCCACCAAATGACTTTGATCAGGGAAATGTTGGGTAATTCTGAACTATTGAGTGTTGCATATTACCCAACATAAAATATGATCATAAATGTGCTTTGGATAGACTGTGAAACAGCTGTATTACACAAGATGGATTCTTGTGAACTTTAAGCCATGTTATAATGCTGTTACCGTCTCAAAAACATACCTGTGAGTTGTGTTACATAGTGCTCCTTTAAACGTTCATCAATACCAAGTCCCTCCTTACAGTGAGAGGAGCACTTTCCTCCCACTCAGCTCTGCTCCTGCCTCACATTTGAACATAACATTTACGCTCGGCTGATTTCACACCGCTTATCAAAATCATCAGTGTAATCTCATCTGTAATTAGTGCTAATTAAAAGCGTAATGGCCGCTGCTGAAAGCTCGTCAGCCTCTCTCCTCTGTCGCAGTCACTCAACACCTCCGACAGCCAATCAAATCGCTCCTCTCTCCTGCCTCTCGTCAGCTCGTTAATTAAGCCCCCGAAGTGTAATGATTAAGATAACGGCGCAATCTAGCGGTGAACAGGCTCCGCCCCCCTCTGCTTTTTTACGGGCGCCTTGATAGCACCCTGAGGTGTTACTCCATGCTGATGAAAACGACACAAATCAGCTGCTGGAGTAGTGCTGAATATTCATACAGTCTTTGGAGAGGGGTAGCTTGTTTTAATCACAGTCACGCAGGAGACGGGTGGAGTTAGTGCACCTTACTCTTGGGCAGCACACCAGATTTGACTTTATTTTGTATAGTGTTTAGTGGTGGAGAATATTCTACTCACAAGTGTTGTGGGTAGTATATTCTATATACAATACTAAAATGTCAAACTCGATTTCGATACTAAGGAATAGACTCGATACTCAATACTGATTCTGATACCACAATGATAATAATAAAAATACAAACACTATTTCTTTAGACAACAGAATGTGATTTTCCACATTAAATGGTAGTACTTTCTTTTCTATTCCCATGTGGCCTTATATCTGTGTGATCCCTCAGTGGTCCAGGTAGGTTCCATAGTGGTCCATGGGCGTGTACTAGTCCATGTGTCTTATACTTGTTCTGATACATCATTCTAAAGCTATTCAGTGAATGGGATTTTTTTGGCATTGATTATTTGCTCAAATGAGTATCTAGTTTCGGTACTAGTTTTATTATCGATTACTATCTGATTTTCAATACTTTTGGCAACCCTACTACGCACAGCAGAATACTGTCTGGTAGAATTACACCAGTGCAGTATGGTTTAACATGGTATGCAGTGGTGCGCTGGGTGTTGGGAAGGAGTGGAAAGTAACTACAAAGTACAAATACTCACATTATTGTAATTTGTAATTGAGTAGATTTTGGGGGTAATTAGATGTTTAAACCTGTACTTGTACTTGTAATTTGCAATTCTAGCACGTAATTCTTCTTCATTTTAAATCATAGTTATACAGTATAAGTACCAACCATACCAACCATCCCTTTTCTTTTCAAACCATCAGACACTGGAATCAGCTCCAGACAGCCTGAAATTGTCTGTAGATTTGAATAATTTTACTAGAAATTTGAAAAAGTACATTTTATATAATCAAATGTGTCAACATCAGTCTGGTTAACTTGTACTTTTCTTGTATTCACTGTAAAACCTGCACATAATGATTTTTGTGTGTTCACCTGCCCAGGGGCTGCAGATGGAATGTAGCAGTAGCTAAATCTGGTACAAATCATCTCTTCTTTTGTAAGATTAATGAATTTGTACATGGTCCCTGACAAATAAAGAATAAAGAAAAAAAAAGAAGAAAAATAATGCATTCATGTCTGACTTATATCTACAAACACACATAACCACAGCAAAGTTATTAGTACTTCGAGTGGTATTTTTCAAGTGAACTTTGTACTTTTAATTAAGTGCAAATTTGGCACCAGTACTTGTAACTGAATGCATTTTAGCCATGTAACTGTACTTTTACTTGAATAAACATTTTAGTACTCTTACCTCCACTGGTGCTTTCTTATTTGCATAGGTTATCACCTCTGTGCCCTGCTCTCCGACTGGTTCCTGCCAGCCCATCTGTGTGCCATGGTTCAACCTATACCATAGCATACGGAAATATTTAGCCATTCAAACAAAATGATAATTATTAAATTAAATAGACACAAAGTTTACTGATCCACAAGGGAAACGACATGCAGTCAGTCGTTCACACATTACAGTCAGAATCCCTGTATGTTTCCCTCAGGGGCAGTTTAAACACTGAGCAGTAAAACGCAAGAATCAAAGAAAGGCTCAAACAAAAGTCTCAGAGCAGCTCAAGAGGTAGGATTATTTTCCACATGCCAGTTGTTTAGTGCTGGTCTAGTTCTGGTTTAGTCCTGTTCTAGTCCTGATTTAGTTCTGGTTTAGTCCTGTTCTAGTCTTGATTTAGTCCTGGTTCAGTCTGGGTTTGGTTTTTAGACCTGGTCTACTCCTTGTTCAGTCCTGGTCTAGTCCTGGTCTAGTCCTAATTCAGTCCAGATTCAGTCCTGGGTCAGGGCAGTTTGAGGGGTGTAATAGCCCTCAGGACAAAAGTGCCCTCTATCTCTCACTCTGCTCTGGTGCTTTGGTCGGTGATGAGACAGGCCATTCCCTCAAAGTCTTTCCTCTCTCTCGCTCTCTCGCTCTCTGTCTCTCTCTCTCGCCCTTTGCACTCTCTGTCTCTCCCTCCTCTCTTTATGCCCTCTCACCTCTCTTCTTCTCTCTTTCTCTCTCCTGTCCTCAGATCAGTCCAGTTCTTAAAATTCCCTCTCTCCATCTATATTCCGTAAATGATTGTACTTCCCTGTAGTACCTGCCCTCTCCCTCACCTCCACAGCACAGCGTCTGTTTTATAGAGTGGGTTTGAATGGCCCATTCGTAAACACAACATTAAGCTACACTGTAAACCCTGAGAGTATTGTTTATTAAGAAAAACTGAGGAAAATGATTGCCCTATTAACCTTAATAACGTAGGTACAATAGATTACGTAACATTAATAACCCACAGTACACCAGGCTCTCTTAAGTTCTGTTAACTAGCAAATCTGTAGTAATGGTTACTCTTAAAACATAAGTAATATTACATCAAATAATTGAGTAAGTAACACATTTTTTTTGCATTTAGGTTACTCTGTCAATGTTAGTAGTGCAAACTAATGTTATATTAGTAATAGTAACTTAAACACTTAAAATAATGATTACCAAGTTTGAACAGTATAGAAGAACAGTATGCTGAATCATCCCTGGGACACACATGTACAAAGATACTTGCCTGGCAAATCAAGAATCTCTCTGTATTTTTTATACAGAGTGATATCAGTCTGGTCTCTGTTGCGTCTCAAGTCTGGTCAAACGTGATCGTCCAATCAGATCTGTTTTTTTCAGTGACGTGTGAAACGAAGGAGCTCATTGGTTATTTCACCTCAGATGAACACAGTTTAGTGTTTCGCTCATTGATTCTGCAGGAATCCACCATGTTTTTCATTCCCCTGTCATATTTATTTTTCTTTCCTTCCGATAAGGACTGATCATGCCTGTCCCTGATTAGCTAATCCACCTGTGAATCACACCCATTTGAAAACGGGGAGATTCATCAGTGACCAGACTCACTTCTTTGTGAAGTAATGAGTAAGTCTGGATCCAAGGCAGGTTATACCTAAAACCAAGAATCAAAAAGACAAAACTAAAAGATTTCTAAGCTTTCTTCATTTGACTGCAAACATAAATACAATAGTACTCAGGATAAACAGCTTTTTGCTGGTACAAAATCTGTCTTTTACTGTATCTTTAGTGGGTCTGTGGGCTCTGGATAATTTCTGGAGTGCCTTTAGCAGAAAAGCTAGTGACCAGAAAACTGTTATGAAATTCTTGTCCTCTTTTAAAATCCCTCCTTTTTGGTGATAAAGCTTTAGTTTGTCCAGTTTTTTTCCCTCTTTCTTTTAATTCATTACTGGCAATACACAATACACTGTACCATCTGCTATTGGCATCGCTACATCCTTTTTTCTTATATATGATATTTATTTTTCCATGTAAAATTGAAAATAGTTTGAAATGCTTTTTTTCTTTCTTTTTTTTTGCCTTGTTCTCTCCATTTTGCTCTGGGCCTTACATAAGCCCCTGCGCCCTTTTAATAAATACTTCATCTGGACTGGATTGTACATTTGAGAAGGCTGCCTTTTTTCTTGTTCATGTTTTTTACATAACGCACTGATTTCTTGCACTAAAGAGTACTCTTTTTCTCTTAAATTTGTGACGTAAATGCTTGTGACTTTATATGTTAAGTCTTCACATCTGTTTCAGTTGGTGTCGCGTTCTCTCTAGTGTTTTATTTCTTGTTTCTTGTTTTTATTTCTTTTATTTCTCCGGCCCTGTCAGTGGGTTTATCCATGTAAACAGACTTGTATTTGGATAGTTTTGTCTCCATACGTCTGTAAGGGACTGACTCCCTATACATTCTTTAAACACTGCATTATAGTGGTGGTCATTATAGAATCAAGGCGATTTGGCCAGACATTCATGGTTGTCCTGGTCTAGTCCTGGTTTAGTCCTGGTTTAGTCCTGGTCTAGTCCTTGTGGATGCCTGTTGGAGAATTAAGAGTAAACTCTGGTAATGTTCTTTCGTTGTAGTACGACTCAAACTTAGTTCAAACCCACCGTCTCACTGCACAATGTTCAGTAAACAGCTCGTTTTACTGCACGTTTAGCAAACTCACTCACACTTGTCTTGTAAAGAACTATTAGAGTTTACAGTGTCGTTATAACGGCTAATTGTTGCGCTGCTAAAGGAGACATGCTAACTCCACTTTATTGGGTTTAAGAATGCTGTGCTTCTAAATACAGACCTGGAGCTCATGTTTTGGGTAAAGGTGTATTATGGAACTTTCCTGGTGAGGAGACTGCCCCCTGCTTGTTTGGGAAGTTATGTCTCTATCTGGAATGTTTCTTTAAAGAGAGGGTATTTTACTTCTATGGGCTATTAAAGGAGGGGTATTTTACTTCTGTGGGGTATTAACTGCTAACACATTGCATATTTAGATCACAATGTTACCAACAAAATATGAACATGTTTAATAAGTTTCATTTTTAATGAGTCTCCCCTCCCTTTGCTATCCGTGCTAAGTCATTCCCCCTTCAGAGCGCTATCACAGCACAATTAGCGTGCATCTTGCTAATGAAACTACTGCACATTGTGTCAGGTTTGTGAAGTTGTTGAGTACAGTTTTGTATCATGTTTTTGTATATTTATGGTCGTGTGGGAGCATGGGTGACATAGGCTTGTGGGAGGAGCATTGCACAGAATATTACAGCTAACCGTAAGGAGGGTCCAAATAGGGCCTGGGAGAGATTGCTAGATTACTCAAACATGCATGGATGACATCTAAAACCTCTCTAGACATGTTTTGAGGGAACATTGTAACATGGTAGAAAGCTCCAAACAATCAATTTTGCATAATACTTGCCTTTAATAAAATTGTGAACTGATCATTCTGAAAGCCATGTGAGTCTGCTGAGCTACCTGCTATTTTACCATCACCTTGTTCATTTTACCAACCTCTGCTTTGAAAAACACCACACCTCCTTTGCACAAACGGAGTCCCAACAACCTCCGAGCTCTGATCAGTGTTTCATCCTCTTGTAAGGCCTTTATCGTCGTTTATGCATTCTGATGGTTCAAACAGACGCTCACTTATTCATGCTGCTCTGTAATCGCATCTCAATATGGCGCCTGTGTTTTTGAAACTCTTTTTTTATGTTGTAAGAGCATTGATGCTGTTTCCATTGATAACTCATTCTCTTTATGTTTTGCACACGGCCCTATGGCTTTGCATGAGAAAAACCTTGTATAGTGATGATGGCGTTCGGATAGCTGTGGAGGATGAAAGAGCAGAACACAGAGGCACGGGGAATACTTTGAACATATTTAAGGCTGTGTGCGTGTGTGTGTATGTGTGCGTGTGTGTGTGCTCGTGCGTGTCCTCGTGTGTGTATGCGTATGTGTGTGCTCGTGCATGTGTGTGTGCGTGTGCACTCGTGCGTGTCCTCGTGCGCACTATGCGTACATGTGTGTGTCTGTGTGCGTGTGTGTGTGTATGTGTGCTTCTGTGTGTATGGGTGTGTGTATGCGTGTGTGTATGCGTACGTGTGTATGTGTGCGTGTGTGCCTGTGCGTGTGTGTGTGCGTGTGTGCATGTGTGTGCGCGTGTGTGCATGTGTGTGCGCGTGTGTGCATGTGTGTGCGCGTGTGTGCATGTGTGTGCGCGTGTGTGCATGTGTGTGCGCGTGTGTGCATGTGTGTGCGCGTGTGTGCATGTGTGTGCGCGTGTGTGCATGTGTGTGCGCGTGTGTGCATGTGTGTGCGCGTGTGTGCATGTGTGTGCGCGTGTGTGCATGTGTGTGCGCGTGTGTGCATGTGTGTGCGCGTGTGTGCATGTGTGTGCGCGTGTGTGCATGTGTGTGCGCGTGTGTGTGTGTGTGTGTGCGCGTGTGTATATGTGTGTGTGTGTGTGTGTATTTGTATGTGTGTGTGTATTTGTACGTATTTGTACGTGTGTGTGCGTGTATGCATGCGTATGTGTGCCCGTGTGTGTGCATGTATTCGTATGAGGGGTGTGAAGGGTATTGAAGGGTATGTTTTAGAGCTTAAGAAAAGACCATCTCTTATAGGAGCTTGTCAAACTGTGGGGTGAGAGCTTCTTCTGAAGATGTCCCACTCACAGTAAATATGAACAAACAAATATAATATACATAGTAGTTTTGGTCATGAGCTTCACAATGAAGTCCTTGTTTTGGTCCTGGTTTAGTCTTGGTTAAAGGTTTAGTGTGTAACTTTTCTGGTGGAGGATCCAACACCTGCTTGTCATCATGGAGATGTTATGGCTTTGCATGTTTCACAGTATGGCATTAATTATCGATTATTCAACACAAGTTTGAAAACACTCACAAAAAAGAAACAATGACAACACAAAGCTGTTGTTACTGCCCCCTTCATCCATAATAAATATAAAAATCAAGTTTTCCAGAATTTCCAGAATTTCTACTTGCTGCTACCTCAGTCACCTCAGATATCATCACTAGTTTACACTACAGCAGCCCCCCCCCACACACAGAGGCGCTGGGGCAGAGGAGGGTGAGGCTGTAATGGGGCTGTGCTGTGTTTGCACAGAGCTGTTGTCTTCTGTGTTTGCTCATTTACTCACAAACATTTAC
>KN471555.1:0-13385 GCA_000787095.1 Periophthalmodon schlosseri | reverse complement strand
GCCCTCTCTCTTCTCTTTCACTTTCAAACTTTTCTTTAAATCTCTCCCCTGTCTCTCCCTCTCTCCTTCTCTTCCTTTCAGTCCCCCCGCTCTCCCTTTACTCAATCACTCACTACATTTTTTCTCCCTCCCCCTCTATCCTCTTCCTTGCACTCCCTCCTCTCTCTCCCCCCTCTCTCTCCCTCTTCCTCATCACTCATTCCATTGTCTCTCCCCCTCCCTCTTCCCCCTCTCTCTGGGCCCCTCTTCTTTATCTTTTTCTCTCATCCCTCTATCCCCTGTTCTCTGTCTCTCCTCCATTGTCTCTCCCCCTCTCTCTGGCTCTCACAGGAAGCCTTATTAATAGGATAATTAAGCAGATGGTAATGAGCTGGATTAGGCCTAATTATGACAAGATTTGTTTTGGCGTTTCGTCTCGTGAGCAGCCAGGCACTTCCACCTCTCTGTTTACCGCAGGGCCGTGTGCAGCTGCAGAAGGGGGCAGGTGTGGAGGGGACATTAGGGGGCGCTGGGACGGGGGGCTCCAAATGTCATTCATGAAAAATGTACCATGATTAGTTACTATGTTTCCACAGTTTGTTGGGACATCATACTGTACTTGATGGGATGGGAGACCGCTGGGAATACCAGGTGCAGTAGGGCAGCAGGGGCTCTAGTCAAAACTGTTGTTGTGTCCTTAGCATAGGCTGTATATATAAATGGACATAGCTAACCTGATAGCCACCGCGTTCCAAATTCCCTAAATTCTACATTGAAAAAGGGTCGGCCCTCTCTCTGTAACTGCTGCAGTGAGCCTTATCATTTTGGTCTTAAAATGTTCATATTAACCCACTTTAGATGATCCTGGTATTTTTATTTTGCTTTTTTGTCCATAAATCAAGATATAAAGATTAATAACAGACAAATCAGTTGACTTCTTTCCCCGAGGTTGCTCCCACTAGCATTAACAACAGGTTTGATTGACAGTGTTGCTAAGCACCCGCTCCCTGCTAAACCAACGGTGGGGGCGGGAAGGGGCGTTACCTCCAACAGCCTAGCTCCGGATTGGCTTTTTGGTTTCTATGACACTCGCAGTCGGAGCTCGGCTCGAAATTGGCCCCTATAACTGCTCTAGCCTTGATGAGCTTCATTTGACTCACTTAGTCCACTTCTTTATACTTCAGTCTTCAGTCCTTAGGCAAGGCACTTCACTCACATTGCTTACTATGAAAGTAGTATGTGTGTGTGAGTGGTTGTGGTTGGAGGGTTGATGCCGCAAATTGACAGGCTCACTTCTGTTAGTCTGCCCCAAGGGCAGCTGTGGCTACAGTAATAGCTTACCACCATTGAGTTTAGAGTGAATGAATAATGCACTGTCTTTCTTATTCTGTAAAGCACTTTGAATTACATTGTGTATGAATTGTGCTATACAGATAAACTTGCCTTGCCTTGCCACTGTAAAGGGCGTTGGGTAATTGGGTGAAAACACATAGCATATTTAGATCACCATGTTACACACCTTTAGTAAGGTAAAGTTAAAGAGGGGGTATTTTACTTCTATAGGGTAATAATTGCTAACAAGCAAAGGCATGTTTTTGATGAGGGAACAATGCTATAACATGGTAGAAAGCTCCAAAAAGTCGATTTTGCATAATACCCTCTCTTTAAGTGACTCTTATGTGACGGTATTATGGCAGCCTACATCTCAAATCTCCTTGTTTACACTCCATCCCAAGTGTGTGGCCCCTATTACACCATAAGCTCCCTCCTCTGCTCTGCCTGAGAAAAGAGCGATCCTGAGTGACCCCCTAGCCCCTCCTTCCACCCCCAGCTCCATGATGCGTACTTCACTGTCATTATCACCCATCTCACCATCTTACACCATAAGCCCCCAATTCCCCCTCACATAATGGCCCTGCGACGTCAGTCACTTTCATTACTGCCAAGCGTCGTAATTCTTTTAATCTGCTGGTATTTTAGCATCCACTTCTGCGCTTAGGAGGGAGAAAGGGAGAATTAGTGCATTTGCATGTTTAAGCCAGACAGCACACACACATACAGATAGGCTCGTGTTGTGTCGGAACGCTCCCTTCACTCCTGCCACTCCCGATAAGGAAGCTAAGTCCGGGATTTGGGGCTTTAGCTTATCGTCATCTTTCTCTCGGATTTCTCAGCAAAGTGTGCCAAGCATGGGCCGGCAATCTGCACGGAGTTTACACAGGGAGGGGAGGGGGAGTACAGAGGAGGAAGAGGAGGAAGAGGAGGAAGAGGAGGAAGAGGAGGAGGGTGGGGTGTGTATGTGTCGACAATGAGAACATGCGCAGACAGAAGGCCGGAGAGGATTCAAGCAACTGTACAAGGGAAACACTGCTGCGTCAGAACAGAAGTAGTAAGCAGTAGTAGGCTTTGGATTGAAGAGCCTTTTACATTTACATTACATTATTCATCTCCTCTCCATGGACGATGACTGAGGACCCAGACTTGGCTAGTTACATAAGCTTTTAAAATAAGTTCCAATGTACTTAAAGGGCTCATATTACGCCATTTTCTGATCTATGTTATAATGTTGTTTCCTCATCACAAACAGACCTGGGGTTGTGTTTTGTTTCATTCACACATGTTTAACACACACACACCCTCCATTTTTAGGCTCATCACAAACAGACCTGGGGTTGTGTTTTGTTTCATTCACACATGTTTAACGCACACACACCCTCCATTTTTAGGCCAAGTTCTTCTCTCAAACTGAAAACGCTTGGTTCCACCCCGGGATGTCATGTGGTAATACAGGAAGTGTTTCACTGTGTTTTTAAACTCCACACACCTTCACTTGAATCATTTGGATAATTTCAGCCCTGGAATTGCCAATCTCTACTGAACTAAAAGTAAAAGGAGCTGTTAACTACCACTTCATGACATCACAGGGTGAAGCAGAGAATTTTGAGCCTTTGAGATGTAGACTAATAATAAAGGGTTACTCGAACATGTGTGAATGAAACAAAACACAACTCCATGTATGCTTTTGATGATGTAATTAAAGAAGGTAGTATTACTTCTATGGGGTATTCATTGTTAACACATTTAGATCACCATGTTACCTTTCATTGTTTTTTTAAAATGCTTTGCTGCGAAGGAGCACGGGTGATGTAGGCTTGTGGGCTGAGCACTGGACAGAATCTTACAACTAACCATAAGGAGAGTTCGAATAAGGCCTTCGAGAGATTGCTAGATTACTCAAACATGCATGGATGGATAAAACCACTTCATATTTTTGATGAAGGAACAATGTTATAACATAGCAGAAATCTCCAAAAAAGTACATTTTGGATTATACCTCGTCTATGAATGTTATGGGAATTCACTGAGGGAACACAGCAAAACAGAAAACTTTCCTTAAATGGGCTGGACTTGTGACTAATATTTGGTTTTAAATGACGATAATGACGTGACTTGGATTCAAACTATTTTTTTGACTATGAGGACTCGGACTTGACTCGGACTCTCTGACAAATAGTAAAAAAAGTAACTTGACTGCACTGCACACAGCGCAGGAAGGAGAAGAGGAGTTTCATACGTATTACCAAGTGGTCTTATGGTGCGTTTGAATGGTGCATTCATGAGTCTAGCACCCTCTACTGTCAAACAGTCGTCCTCAGAGGTCTGCTTTTACAAGTTTTACTTGGCTGCACCTTGAATGGTGAAAGTTAAAAGCCCAGTATTTAATTCAACACTAAACCCATTTTTTTGCTACTAAACTGTGTATAAGGTGTTTGAATAGCATTATCTACTGTTCCTAGTCTTTTTTGGGCAACGTAAGTGCAAACTAGTTCAAGCTTTCTGGTCAAACACACCTAAATCTAAATTTGTGCTACCTTCAGTGGTCTCTGCAGTTTCAAGTACTAGGTGACGTCACACAGGACTGCCCTGATTGCAGCCAGGTGTTTCTGATTACAAACACCTGGCTTCAGGGGCGGAGTTTGAAGAGCAGATATCTGTTAGACCAATCACAAAGTTCTTATACCTCCAGACCCTGCCCCCTCTCACTCTCCCCTTTAGTCCTCCAGACCCCACCACTCCTTCTCCCTTTCAGTCTTCCAGACCCCGTCCCTCCTCCTCCCCTTACTCTTCCCTTTTTTTTTTTTCCAGATAATGATGCTGTTTTTCCCAAGTTAGCCTATTTACTGCCAGAGTGGCAAGGCAAGGCAAGTTTATTTCTATAGCACAATTTGTACACAAAGTAATTCAAAGTGCTTTATAGAATAAGAAAGACATTAAAATCACAATACAACAAATCAAAACATAAATAATCATCATAAAATCAGCATTAAAAGAGAAGAGTGCAGAATAAAAACCTTTCAGTCTTATGCACAGCTAAACAGGACCGTCTGGAGCCTGGATTTATACATTGTCAAAGTAGAGGCCTGTCTCACATCTTCAGGAAGACTGTTCCAGGTTTTAGCTGCTGAAAACTGAAACGCTGATTCCCCATGTTTAGTCCTGGTTTAGTCCTGGTTTAGTCCTGGTTTAGTCCTGGTTTAGTCCTGACTCTGAGCACTAGCAGGAGGCGGGTCCCTGAAGTCCTCAGAGTGTGAGATGGTTCATATGGCACAAACATGTCAGAGATGTACTCTGGTGTTAAACCATAGAGAGACTTCATTTATTACCCCTAGATTTCTAACTTGATCTGAAGGTTTTAAAGAGAGAGACTGGAGGTGACTGCTGACACTTTCACTTTGTTTCTGTGGGCCAAAGACTATGACTTCAATTTGGTCTGAGTTTAGCTGGAGAAAGTTGTTTTGCATCCACACACTGATCTGTTGGATGCATTGGCAGAGTGATCCACTGGTCCATATTCACCTGCTGCCAGTGAGACATAGATCTGAGTGTCATCTGCATAGTTGTGGTAGGACACATTGTTGCTGCGTATTAACTGGCCTAATGGCAGTGTGTAGACATTGAACAACAGGGGTCCTAGGATTGACCCCTGGGGCACCCCACAGGTCAGGGACATTTTATCTGAGACACATTTTCCAATTTCAACAAAGTACTCCCTGTTTTCTAGATAGGACTTGAACCAGTTTAATGCCGTACCAGAGAGTGGGCCTGGTACCTATAGTACAAATGTTTCTTTGGATTTCAGAATGTTAAAAAATTAGGACCATTGCCACAGGGATGAACATTTTAACAAAATATTATATCTTTTCAATGGGAAAAAGTCCTTAAAATGTTGCATATGACAGGAAAAATAAAACATGAATAGGTCCCAAACACAAAACTCCCCCTACAAGACAAGCTAACGCTAGACAGCAGAACCAACATGGCAGCTTACAGAGAGAGCTCATTTCCGGCTAAACTTGGACTGCGGTTTCCCAAATCAAATTGCTTTTATTCTTCCCAACATGTGTTCCCGGAGATTAAGGCGCTGTAATCTTGCGCAGGCTTAATAAGACAGGGGTACTGCGAGTGCAGGCTAGAACAGAAAATGTGGAGCTGGCGTTAGCGCTTAGCCTCGCTCTGCACTGACTTTAATCCTGTTTATTAAATTATAAAGGACCTTAAAGGATAAAGATAAGAATATTGAGGAGAGGATTTTAACGATCAGGGCTGGATTTGGCTCCTCCTGTCTTAGCTGCAGTTATGTGATAGTCGTGTGTTTTTTCTAAATGGTGCTCTCGGAGTGCTTTAACCCGAGCGTCGTTCTGCGGCATTAGTGGCGTTTTCTTGTGGTAATCCAGAGTGCCACTGATCCGCGCCTCCCCTGTCAGGCTGAGAAGTCTCCACAAATGTGCGCTAAAACGCTTTACGTCAGGCTAACGCAGCAGGCTGACAGGAATGCTAGCATATATGCTCATGGGGACGTTACAGTCGGGGTCAGGTCGGCACAGCGACACTTGAAGAGGCAGGGCTTGTTCAAAATGTGCCATATAAGGAGCTGTACAGGATTAATCAGTTGACTGTTTGAGTTTTTATACTTTAGATTGTTAAGTACAGAACTCTGTTCAGAAGACCTAATTAACCTAGTCAGATCTTAAAAGTAAATATTGTTACAGCATGCATAATATTTATTGGTGATGGGACTTTCGGCTCCTTTAGGGGATACCAATCTTTTGGATCTGTTTCTTTCAAAGAGCCATTCAAAAGACTGGCTCTTTAATTGTTTTATTTATATTATAAAAGCCAATGTGAGAACTCATTTTATCTACAAACTAATCACAGAGAGAAATGATCAAGGATGTGTTTAAAATGGTTCAGACTGAGAGTGTGATTACCCTTTGGAATTATGCAGAATTTAAATAAAACGTTGAACTACAATATTAATCATTTAAAATCTAACTGTTATTATGATGCCAAATCTGTGTTTTGTGCACAAAGCTCTCACTCATGTCCCCTGCTCTGTGTCTGAGCCGATTCTCGTGTGGGTTCAGCATTAATCAGGATAAAAATGAATAAAAATTCTATACATTTTTAAAAATAAGATCCGGATCCAACCATTCGTGTTAAGGAACCGTTCAAAATATTTACTGCATAAAGTAGGATACAATGTTTGAAGCACACCATCAGAAAGGCCAAAGGTGAGAGGAAGTGTTCATAAGGAGTTCATTCACTGTTACTGCTGTCACTGTGCAAAGACATGCACATAGATAAGAGGCCATGATGCACTTTGGTCCACACCAAGCAAGCAGAAGTATTGGATGAATGTGTCTCTCAGTAGGCCGACATAATGGGAAAAGCTATTTGAATCAATTCACATTCAATCACATTGGTTTGACTGAGATTATTAAAGAGGTGGCATTATGCAGAATTGACTTTTTGGAGCTTTCTCCCATGTTATAACTCCCATGTTCTAACACTGTTCCCTCATCAAAAACATGCCTGAAGAGGTTTTAGATGTCATCCATGCATGTTTGAGTAATTTAGCAATGTCTCTCTCGACTTCTGCCCTCCACTTCAGTGTTACATTGACCTTATTCCCACTTTTGCCATAAATGTGCTTTCTTTGAGGTGGTACTTATGGGAATCTCATTCAGTTCAATGGAGAATTTGGGAAAAGTTTTGTTGTTAAAATCTGATATAAAGTAGTGTAAAATGTTCATTGTTCCTCTGACCAGCAAGTCAACACTGCAGTGATTCTCTGGAGGTTCAAACGGCTCTGTCCCTATAGAACTGATTTACTGTTAAGATCAGCAGCTCCATGTAAAATAATACAACCCCAATGACAATGGCGGTGCCCATGGCAACTTCAGGAATAGGATAAATAGTCCATACCTGCAATGCATCAGAACACCTTTTAGAGATCGCCCGAGTTTTTTTCATGGCCAATGTGAAAGCGAAAGACTGATGGCCGATAAGTTTATGCAATTTAAATTTACTACAAACTCATTCACAAACCTGTTTTACAGCAAATTGGATACAGGAGCAGTGTGGTCCCATTTTGTGCAGTGTCATCTTCACACTCAAGTGTTTAAATGAAGCGTTACATTTGTCCTTTAGGCAGAGGGTTGGCCAAACCTACATCTCATCCTGTGCTGGAGGTTGGTACAAATGTTGGTCTGATATATTGCTGGGTTTCAGATGACATCCCCACATTCTACTGGCCAATAATATTTAATACAGTCGGGGGGCAGCTAAAATTCATTTTGTTAAATTTCATGTTTTTTGCTGTAACATAGCAAGTTTTGGGGTTTAGTCAATATGATCAGGTTCAACATTTGTGCATTTCCCTTTTGAATATTTCATGACAAAGTACAATGTAGTCAATGGGGGAATCTGGCTCTTGTCCCCATCTGGGAGTATATTCACATTCTAGAATCTGAAAAACACCAATTGTATCAGTTTATGTCTATCACCTATTTCCATGGAGTGGTATTTTTGTAAGAATTATGATCATTGTCAGTAGTGTTTGCACAAAGGCAGACATTTTACCAGCCCCCATCTCATTTAAACACCACAGGCCTGCAGAATACTGTGATCATTTCAACTCCAGCAGTTCATTTGGTTGATTTGCAGATTGGGCGTGAGACATTGTGAAATCATGGGCCTAATTACCACATAAATGATCTGTTATTTTCATTTGTAAATTTTCCAGTACAGCATTTATGAAAAACTCATCTGTTTTTGTCTGTGTTTTGTTTGCACGTAGCAACAAATTTATATTTTGAAGTTTAATAATGCACAAAATCTGGTATTCAAAGTTAAGTGAATAACTGAATCATATCTGAATCTGAGCTGCAAGAAACACAAATGCTCAAATCATTTCATATTGTCAACCTAAAGCTCAAGTCACTTGTAGACTTACACACAATGGGAAGAGGAAGCACAACTTTTACTCAAGTAAGAGTACTGTTACACTGTACAATATATTACTCAAGTCAGAGTAAAAGTATATGGTCAGAAAAGTACTTTTTTTTAAAAAGCTCACCATGTGAGAGTGGAGCGAAAAGTATGTGACATAACCATTCATTCAAGACTCTTTAGACTATATTATGACATCACAATTAATTTAAATGCGCCATACAGGCCCAGCCCCTCCCCCTCCTATCATTACCGTCGTGTTTACATCTGGGTGTGTGCGCACATATTTAATCCGCTTACACACAAACTGTCCAAGTTAATGGGCAGGAGTGCCACTGTGCGACTCGCCAACTTGTCACCGAGAGTAGCGGCTAAGAGGATTGTGAGGCTAATCCCAATCAAAAGACATAGCATGTGAATTATTACATTCTGAGAGCGATTATTTTAGGCTGCCTTAGGTCCGGCGACAGCCAAATCTTCTCATGTCTTGACGATGAGGAATGTGACTCCATTTGGAAGAACTGGAGGCAGAAAGAAGCTGTACTTTAGAATGACACCACCAGTCAAAAGTTTGGACATGCTTTTTCTCCTTCTTCTTTATGGGGCCACAGAAGTTCAGTTGGTAGAGTGTTCTTCCACTGACCCACAGGTTGGTGGTGTCCCACACTGTGTCCTTGGACAAGACACTTAACCCATCTCTACCCCAGTGTCTGTGTACACTGTTGTATGAATGTGTGTATGAATGGGTCAGTGGTTCCTTGATGTAAAGGTTATTTACATTGTATATTCTCACTGAAGCCATCAGAACTATGAATGGCACATGTGAAATGTAGGAAATAAAAATTAAACTCAAAATAACTCAAAACGTGTTTTATATTTTAGATTTTTAGATTTCTTGACCCTGACGCGACACAGCTGTGAAGTGAAAACCATTTCAGGAGACTTCATTTATTTATTTACGTTTTATTTATTTATTTGATTGGGACAATGCATGTTAATAAACAGCCATGATACAACATGAATGTAAACATACCGGATTATAGCCAAAGGCTAATTTCCATCCGTAGTCCCAAGGTCAAAATAAAAATATCATGAAGCTCATTGAGAGAAGGCCAATGGTTTGCAGCACTGTTGACAAAGCAAAGGGTTGATACTTTGAGAATTTGAATATAACATATAAAAAATATTTAGCTGAGTTATTTAACTTTTCGTTGCTACATAATTCCATATATCTTGCATCATAGATTTGATGTCTTTGGTATGCATCCAAAATGTAGAAAGTAGTGAACATAAAGAAACAAAAACATGGAATTAGAAGGTGTGTCCAAACGTTTGACTGGGAGTGTACTTGAAACTTTGCTAGCTCTACTTTACAGCAACTGCAGCTCAGATGCTCAAGACTCAAATCACATATTCTCCAGTTAGTGGGCAAACACATAACCTAAGGAGCCTCAAATATTTGGCTTTAAAGGTTATATTTTATGCAAAACGGACTCCTGTGAGCTTTTAGCCATGTTATAATGCTGTTATCTCATCAAAAACATACATGGAGTTAGACAATTTTTCATTACTTTCTTCAAAGTCAGAAGTTTAAGATTACTATGCATTTAAACAATTTGGGAAAACCCAGATGATGGTGTCATGTCTTTGGAAGCTTCTGATAGGTTTATTGACAACATCTGAGTTAATGAGAGACACACCCGTGGATGCATTTGAAGGCACACCTCAAACACACTGCTTCTTTGTGTAACATCATGGAAAAGTCAAAAGAAATCATCCAAAATATCAGGAAGAGAACTGTGGACTTGCACAAGTCTGATTCATCCTTGGGTGCAATTTCCAGATGCCTGAAGGTCCCACGTTCATCTGTTCAAACAATTATACACAAGTATAAACACCATGGGAATGTCCAGCCACCATGCCGCCCATACCCATCAGGAAGGATGGTAGGATGGGTTCTGTGTCCCAGAGATGAACGTGCTTTGGTCTGAAATGTGCATATCAACCCAAGAACAAAAACAGACATGCACATAGATAAGAGGCCATGATGAACAAAAACATTTGACCCAACTCATACAGTTTAAAGACAATGGTACCAAATACTAATGAAATGTATGTAAACTTCTAACTTTGAAGAAAGTAATGAAAAATCCTTCTCATTATTCTGCCATTTAGCAAATAATAACATTAATTTTGGTAATCCTAATTGGCCTAAAACAGTGTATGTGTCTTTTTAATAGTCTATGTAAACTTCTGCTTTCAACTGTAAATATGCAGGTTTTGTGTGTTAAACATGTGTGAATGAAACAAAACACAACTCCATGTCTGTTTGTGATGAGGACACCACATTATAGCATAGATCAAATGTAGTGCAGTATAGGCCCTTTAAAGGTGCACTCTGTAACTTCTCTGGTTGTCTCCATGGAAAAGTTATTGCTTTGCCCATTAAGATACTCCACAGTATGGCATTAAGAGTATCTGTCTGCATTTATTCAATTACATGTCTTTTTATTGCTCAAAAATACCTTGAACAACCTGCGTTCTTACTGTGAGTGGGCTCTGCTCTCCACAGATCTGATATGTAACTTGGCCTGATGTTGTCACTTGCTGCTTTCATAGAGATAGATGAGTGTAAAATTCTATGATTGCTCTTGTGGCTGACACTGAGCAGTTTTAAAACTTTTAATTTGTATCTTACATTTTTGACTCTTTATACTAATGCAACAGGCTTTCTATACCCCAAATATGGCAGAAGACGTTCCAGAGGGAATGTCCCATTTCATCACCAACCAAAACAACAGTGGAGAGAGAGGGGCTTAGGAGAGGTTTTCCTGTTGCGTGTACAGAGCTCACCTGGCTCCCCCTGGAGGAAACCACTGTGACGCTGCAGGATACAGAGGACACGGAGGAGGGACCCTTTTGTCCTGAGGGCTGTTACTCACCTCAAACTGCCCTGACACTGGACCTGATGACCTGTTGAGACTTTTGTTTGCACTTTTCTATTATAATTGTATTTTATTGCTCAGTGTGCTTAAACTGCCCCACAGGGGCAGATAAAGTGATATTGATGGATTGACTGACAGATCAGACTTTGCATTAGCATGTGTTATAGAGCACATAAGCATGTGTTATAAAGCTGGTGTAATAAGGCGTTGGTGAGGGCTCTGAGCGGCTCACATTGTTGTCATACTTGTGCAGAGAAGATTAGCCTGAGAGGATTAGAGTGAAAGCACAGCCTCTCATTCAGCTGTTTGAGTCTGCCTCAGTCACTGTTTACATCTGTGCAGGACAGGGCTGATTCTACAGCCAAGAGATTGTGCTAATTACTGATCCTACAACTGCAAATACTACTAGCGCCCTCCTGGGCACAGCACGTGTCCTTAGGAGTGGTCTGTCCATGAAATAAACTCTCTCAGCATCTCAAGGTCCATGGAATGGACTCGGATTATGAGCAATGAGAAGACTAGAATACTAGTAATAATAACAATAATAATAATAATAATAATAATAATAATGATAATAATGAATCATAATACACATTATTGACCTGGCCTGTGGTGCTGTGGTTACCAGCAGGAGTACAGAATATGTCATTTTTCTGTGGTCCCGCGGTAGATTGAGTGCCCTCTAAGTTTCAGCTCAAGTCTCTGTTTATGTATAATAGTGCCCCCCTGCTGGTGGATCAGAAGCATAGCCAGACTGGACGGCACTATGGAATGGACAACACTATCACAGTGTGTTGAGGTTCATGTCTCCAGGTGCTGGGTCCTGTACTGATGTAAATAAACTTCCTTTGTTACAGCTCCAGCCTCCTGTCTCTTCTGCCAACTCTCAGGCTACTACAATTTATTCTTAACATTAAAGATGGGGTATTTTACTTCTATTGAGTATTAATTGCAAATAACATATTTAAATCACTATGATACCTTTTATTGTTTTGAAAATGCTACATTTGCCGAAAGTAACATGTTTAATAAGTTTCATTTTTGTTTTTGATGCTCTGAATGCCCTCTCCCTTTGCTCACATCGTATCAGGTTTGTGAAGTTGTAGTGTGTTGTTTGGTATCATGTTTTTGTATATTTATGGAGAATTGTCATGTGGGAGCATGGGTGACATAGGTTTGTGGGCTGCGCATTTGACAGAAACATCCGACCATAAGGAGGGTTTGAATAGTGCCCAGGAGAGATCTCTAGATTACTCAAACGTGCATAGATGATGTCTAAAACCTCTTCAGACATAAAATGGTAGAAAGCTCCAAAAAGTCAATTGTTGCAGAATACCACCTCTTTAATGATTACGATTATCAGTATACTAAATTACTAGTCACAGCTATTTCGATGAAATGTTGCAGCCCTAGTTTGAGGCATGAGTGCTCAGAAAATGTATATATTCTAATTCATATCCCCACCCACAGCTCTGTATTTACTCGTGATTAATACAAAATATAGAGTGCAGTTAATCAAAACACAACATTGTGACTGAAAATGTGCTGCCAGCTATGGTGAAATAGCACTGTGAAGTGAGTGGGTCTTGACCTGACTCAGTGTAAATGCCTGCTCTAAAGGGGAGTATTGATTACAGAGACAGTGTAGTATCAGCACCTTGGACAGCGCTCGGGTCCAGCAGCACCGGTGCACCAGTTTGTAAACATGAAGCTAACGTGAGGCCTGTGATAAGAAAACAACATAAAAGGGCAAGTCGAAGGTTTTCATACATAGGCCTTTTTTAAAGAGGGGGTATTTTACTTCTATGAGGTATTAACTGCTAACACATAACATATTTAGATCACCATGTTACCTTTTATTGTTTTGAAAATGCTATATTCACCGAAATCAAGTGCATCCATTGAAACTACTGCACTTCAGGTTTGTCAAGTTGCTGTGTACAGTTTTGTATCATGTTTTTGTATATTTATGGAGAATTGTTGTGTAGGAGCGTGGGTGATGTAGGCTTGTGGGCGGAGCATTGCTAAGAATCTTACAGCTAACCGTAAGAAGGGTTCAAATAGGGCCCAGGAGAGATCGCTAAAATACTCAGATATGCATGGGTGACATCTAAAACCTCTTCAGACATGTTATTGCTGACCGAACAACATTCTAACATGGTAGAAAGC
>KN471554.1:1198-12635 GCA_000787095.1 Periophthalmodon schlosseri | reverse complement strand
AAGCCTCACGCCGACGGATCCGTCCAAAACACACTGAGCACACAGAACACACACGCCAACACCCCACCCCTCGCATATACTGTAAATGCTCATTTACCCCCCACTGCTTGATGTAATTTCGGGCTTCGACTTGTGTGTGCCAACCAGAGCCCCCCTACCCGCCCACCCACACCCCTCTCTCTCTCCTTTTCATTCTATCACTCTATCTCTCTCTCTCCTCTGTGTACCTGTTACAGCATCAGCCAGCACACTTGGGAGCACAGGGGGAGCGGAAAAATGGCAGAGGGGGGGCAGAAATGATAAAAATTCAAAGTGTTGTTTACTCCAGAGACAAACAAGAAGACAGACACAGCGAGATAAACATCTTAAACGCTGCTAACACTGCTAAAGTGCGATCTACTTCATGTGCCAGTTTGGTGCAACGGTGGAGGAGGTTGCAGGTTCAATGTCCTGGATGTGAATAGACTCAACTGAGATAGAAAGAAGTTAATGGCCACATTTTTATATAGAACTTTACCACCTTCAAGGCTCAAAGCGCTTTACATCAAGGAAATACTCACCCATTCACGCACACATTCACACACCAGCGTACGCAGACGCTGGGGGGCGAGGGGGGTTAAGTGTCTTGCCCAAGGACACAACAACAGCATTCATCTGTGGGAGCTGGAATCGCAGCGTCAACCTGTGGGTCAGCGGATCTGACCGCTCAATCAGTGATGTGTTTTTTTTTTTGGCAAGCCCGGGATTCAAAGTGCCAACCTTCAGCTCAGTGGGCAAACACTCTACCAGCTGAGCCACTAAACGTGTTCTGCAAATGGAGATGGATGGTGTTGTCCTTCAGAATTCTCACTTACAAAACCGTATTTACATTCAATCAATATATTTTTGTTGTATTAAATTTGAAACGTTGCAGCACTGATCCAGTCACTTTTTATAAATTGTTTTGATCTCAATAACGTTTATTTCCCCGCTCCCCTGCAGTGTTTTGGCCGCCTGTCATCTCTGTATTCCTAATGAGAATGTGAAAAGCTTCAGTTTATATAGCTTAATAAGGGTGTATCCACAGGGCAGGAATACTGCTGATCCAGCTAATCACTGGTAATTCTATAAGTTCAGGTCCTTTAATTAGCTCATTTGCATTTTTAGAATTAATCAAATTGATTATATAATTAACAGTGCCGTGCGTCTTCCTCTCAGCGGTGGCGGCGGCGTCCACACTGTTGTCCAGATGATTGGGCGTTGACCCTTGAGGATGTGTTATGATTGGCGATGATGGATGTTCACCACTAAAACTCATTGTACAAGGTTAAACAGAAGCCCTGACACGCCGCCGTCTGTAACCGTGGAGATAGTGGCGTTCAACAGAGCCGCCATGACGCCCCGGCACCGGGAGCGTCGGCTGTTAGCATTAGCTTTGATATGCTATAACGGCCTGTGCTAATATTGGCAGCTCGTAGAGAAAGGTCACCTAATTCACGGCTCACATACACGGTTTGATGGCACGCCTCAGGATAATTTTCTCCAGTTTGAACGAGACGGGCCTGAAGAGGTCAGATTTTATGATGACCACTGCTTTTTCAGATAGAGATGTGCAATTATAGAAGAGAATGAGAAATATGACCAGAATGTGTAGGTAAATAGAAACATAAAAAGTCCAAGGTTACTTTATTCAACACGAACGTTTATTTAGCTGTTACTCATTCATCCACATACATCTGTGCCTGAAAAGTGGAATACATTAAAACTAAGGGCAGTAAATGGCATCACAGGCTCAAAGGGTCAAAAGAAATCAAATAAATACAGAATCAGAACTAGGAGAGAATGTGCCTTTTTCATGGCCTGGCAAATCCAGACTGATCTCTGTATGTTTTATACAGATTGATATCAGTCTGGTCTCCACGTCCCCCGCTGCGTCTCAGGCCCAGTCAAACGTAATCGTCCAATCAGATCTGTTTGTTTCAGTGACACGTGAAACTGTTCTGACCCAAAAGTGGATCAAAACATATTTAATAAGGACACAGGAAACAAAGTTCAGCGCGGGTTACTACTTTTTTACTTTCTGGCTCTTATTTTTTTTAAAGCCGTTGGAGACTAATGGAGACCGGTGGAGAGGTGAAAACTATACTTTACTAAATATAGACAAAAGACAGGCAAAAATTCTAAATCAACTAATGACTAACTTGAAATAGCAAAAATATACAGGAAAAAATATAACTTCTATGAACTGAAACTGGGAAAAATACGTCAAAAATGTAGCAATTAAAAAACGGGGAAAAGTGCCCAGACCTGACAGCAATGAAGCAGCTCATTGGTCACCTGCGATTTACAGATAAAATCACATTTCTCCCTGTGAGATTTTTTTCTTTTATTATTTCTGACCACGCCTGTCCCTAAATAACAGATAAATCCAGCGCCTTCTTTCCCCGAGGTCACCCCCATTAATGTTAGCAACAGGTTTGATTGACAGAGTTGCTACGTGCCCGTTCCCTGCTAAACCAGTGGGCAGGAACGAGCGTTACCTTCAACAGCCTCGCTCCGGATTGGCTCTTTAGTTGCTATAATACTCGTAGTCGGAATTCCAAATATGGAACTTGTCTCCAAATTGGCCCCTATAACTGCTCTAGCCTCGATGAGCTTCATTTGGAGCCAAACGCTGTGGGTGACGTCACACTCACTTAGTCCACTTCTTTATACAGTCTGTGGTGTGAACCTATGGCCTGCAGCAATCCATTCTAGTCAACACGACCTTATATAGAAAAACATGTTAGTAATGATCAGATATTCAGTGTTCTAGTAATAATTAGTCTATATGGTTATGTACTAAACCCAGAACTAAACCAGGACTAGAACTGGACCAAACAATGTCTGCACCAAGACTTAACTGTGATGAAACCAGAGCGAGTGTAAACACAGCCCTCGTAGCTGTACTTGTACCTAGAATGTAAAGTACTTTTACACACCTGGGTGGCTGTGTTTGAATAGCAACAACAACATTATCCATCGTAGTAACACTGTTCCGCTGTGGAAAACACTCACAAAAGTTCTTTCTGTATTAACTTTAGACTCCAGGGGGCGACGCAGGGTCAGAGTAGACTTTTCCACAATGATCTATCTTCCTTTACTTTGGAGAGTGCAAGCTACATGGCCAGCAGCAGTTCATTATGGTCAACAAGCCAGTGTCTTCTGTCTGAAAATGTGAGTTCACTAAATGTAATAAAAATCTCACTAATGGACAGTATGGGGGAACGTGGGCCTCTGGAGCTGCACCTGCCTGATTAAAACCGGCTCCTGCTCAAAGCTTTTTTTTTTAGGTTTTCACTTGGGGACTTTAAAATGGTTCTGTGCACCATCCTCTCCTCATCTCCATTTTTCATCTGAGTCTGCACCTGTGTTACTCACTAGAGACGCTCCCAGTCCCTCCCTGCTTCTTTCACCCTTCACTCTGGCTTTAACTGCATCCTTAGGAGAATTGAAATCAGCTTTTATGATTTCAGATTTCATCATGGCTGTACATCTCACTCAGTTGGGGAACAAAAAGTTTAAATATTTAAATAACTGTCATCCGAAGTGGGAGGAGCTCGTCCCCTGCCAATCCCTGGTTCAAAGTGGGAGGAGCTCGTCCCCTGCCGATCCCTGGTTATGCATAAAAATGCTTCCAAAATGAAATCTTTATCAAAAGAGCCACAAGGTTCCCCTTACAAGGTGTTTTCAAATAAGCAGCGTTATTATCATCCCTCCATTGGGAAATATGTATTTACAGCTCAGAGAGTGAGAGCAGTGGGCTGCTAACTGCTAACTCTGTTCTGCTCGTTATAATCAGATGCTTGTGTTATTGCACCGGTCTATTGCCACTAATGCAGCACAGGCAAATGTGGAGGAGCCCGCAGAGCAGAGGGCACTGTAATGAGACCAGGGGCTGCCAAAGACATGCCCAGAGCACGGGCAAAATACTGCCCTCAGTGTCCTGCTCATGTTTAAATAACCTGATGAAGTGTGTTGCGGTACAAGCATGTACTGAAACACTGTTTTATATATTATATAAGTGTCTCAGTGTATCTGCTCATGTTTATTAACCAGATGAAACATACTGCAGTAAAACTTTGACTGTGTTTACTGTGTTATTTAAGTACAAAATGTACTTATGCTACATATATACACTTTAGCGTTACCAGTTTGTTCATTCTGTTTACAACATTTCGTAAAGGTTATAAAGACTTCAGGACCTGAGTCTCAGAGATGACCTTGGTTCTTTAAGAGTCTGTTCTGATGTAGTCATCATGATGTGTTTTTATCTGTTTAAAAACCATATATCAGCCTATAGCTGATGACACTGTGTATTTAGCATCTCATTGCACACGATTTCTGCCTCCTTCTTTTCATTATAAAAACATAATTCATGATCAATCAATGCTGTGCATGTGTTTCCATACTGTAGATGTGATATAGATGTAGGCACACAATGACCCGGGAGCTCACTACAGCTTCTGGGACGGTTCTGTGTGAGGGTCCAACAGAAAGACGGCTCCCTTGGGCTTTGGACTGATTCAAAGACTGATTGATTACCTTGATTTAATATGGCAGAGCCTCTACATTAAGCTGAACGGGTTATAATGAGCACAACAGTGGCACACTCTGACCTATATGTCCTGAAACCAATAGAAACGTATGTAGGACATTGGAAGGGACTGCACCATACTGCGTTTATATACTGTGGTCACATATATGATACGTGTATTCATCAGGTAAAGGTGGAGGTAAAATAAAAAGACTAGCCCAAATGCTTAAGTTCACTATCTGTCTCGTTCTATATTCACATATATGTGTCACATTTATTCATCAGGTAAAGGTGATGTCTCATTGTGTATTCACATATATATGACCATGTTTTCATCTAAAGGTAAAATAAACCCCCAGATGCTTTAGTCCAGTATCTGTCTCGAGTGCAGCTGATTTGTGAAGTCTTAAGAACAGAGCTACTGCGGGCAGCGCTCTCCAGCAGTGGATTACTGGACATGCTCTGATAATGACCATTGGACCATTGACTTTGGCTCGGCAGTGAGCGCGCGCACACCCCGCCGCGGTCATCCCTCTGCGCGGTGCACGTGTGGACCAGCCTGTTCTGTGATAGACCGCAGCGCACGTGCATCCCGCTCTTTCTTTATTATAAAAACACTCCGCTGACGCACCGTCGTTCGCGTTGAGCCGCTGTAGCGTCTCACTTGCTCCTGTTGGAAGCAACACCGGCGCGGAATGGATTGCACCTTTTGATTTTCAGATTGGCTGAGATGCTTCTACCCTCTTTATCAGCTCACCCCGGTGCTCTCATCCCTCTGTACGTGCGCTAGCTTGGCGTCAGATCAGACTGGGCAAAAAGAAAAGTATGCGCAAGACAAGTGGCAAGTCGCTTCGGGCTGTACGAGTGGAGTAAAGGAAAAGTTGAAGTTCAACAAGGAGGATTCTACGTTCTCTGGACCGCACACGTGAGGAACAGGTACGTAATTCTCGGACATTTTGCTGGAAACGATGGTTGGAGTGTGTGTTCGCGTTGTTTACACGGCGCGTACGGCACATGTGTGAACGCAGGGGGGGACGGGGGGGAGGGCGATGCGGTGACATTGAGGTGCCTTCTATTCAAATAGCTTTGTGGATGGCTGTGTGAGCGTGTTTCCCGTCCACATCAGTCACACTCGAGTCCTTTACGGAGCTGGCAATGTCGTGGGTAGCGTCCCCGGTACAGCTGCTTACACGCGGGGAAGGGTGACCTATACGTAGCGGTGCATTCACACTTTGCGCACTGGACCAGCGTATACTGCGCGTGGCATCCTCTCGAGAGAAGCTACTTGAATCACTCGTGTCATTGCCCGCGCTAATGGCCAGTGTTGTATGCTGCGCTCGTGTCTTGAGGGGCCGTGGCTCGCTAACCTTTCACTACACCCCCTCGGACGCATTTCCGCACAGCAGCATCTGCCCATCTATTCATTATCGTGCCGCTCTCTTCTTGCGTGAGAGAGCCAGAGTTTGCCCCAAGTAATAGATGCTTTCACTTTGCAGCGACAAAGATGGCTGTGCTCGCGAGCTTTAATTGGCTACACCACGAGCTCTTATTACGGCTCGTCTTCTCTGTATGTGTCCTGAGGGTGGCCACCGCTTTGCGTCGCCGCGTTGCGCACAGATTCTGACGTTTCGTTTTTTACAGCCCCTTATGAATGTCAGATTCTATTCAGGTCTTTGTATTAGCCCACGCTCCCAACTAAAACTAGGCTCCCTGTGAGTTGTGCTGAATTTTAATATTTTATCTAGGTCCCATGGCTGACTCAGTTTTCGAAATCAAATGCATAATTTTTTTTGTATTTTTATTAACTATTTTGAACAGAATTGTGTTGTGGAAAAACAGAGGGGAATATAGATGTACATTTAAACCGCTGCAGTGTAGGTTTATTTGGAGTTATTATTAAAATGATTTTGAAACAGTTTGAAAGATTGTTGTAGAAGACAAATGAATTTGAGCCTTTTTTCTGTTAAAGGATATAGACTAAAGGGTGAGCACCTGTCCCTGCTTTGGTCCTGCACAAGCATTTTGTCCCCTGTCCCTCGTCCCATAGAAAAATCTCTCTTTTTCATTAACAAATTATAAAAACTTAGATATAAAAAATGCAATACGATATTTTTTGTTGTGTTTGAGACTTGTTGTGTAGTGATTTCCATGGTTGGATATTGGCACCTTTGGCTGTTCCCGTGTGTGTGTGTGTGTGCGTGTGTGTGTGTGTGTGTTACGATAAAACTGAAACCATATGGGCTCATTCCACTTATTATCTGTGAGTTCTTCATGTCCCACCACATTCACTAAAGCCGTTCTTTCCACGTTTCCCTGTTTTCAAATGTTACAGATTTTAGGTCAGCGATACTGAGGCTTATTAGACGGAGCCTTTTCTTTGCAGTGGGACATTTTGGGTTATTTATTTGCAACACAATGAGATCTGAACTGAAGACGGGGGAATAAATAACTTATATGACTCATTATGCGAAGTATTTTTAAACTGTTTCAGTCTGATACTTGAATGACTCATTTTTTATGTACATTTATATCACGTTTTTTGTGGAAACTCTGCTTTAGGATGATTATGTCAGTGGCATAAATTAGTTTCATGATTATGGATTATCATTTAGATGCACTGATACTGATACTGGAGTTGATTATCAGCAGCGTTCCAGGAAAATTAGCTGGATCGGGATCGGAGGTTGGTCCAGCCGATATCCTGGTTGGGCCGATTTCCTGGTTGGGCTTTTAATCGGATAATGATAGAACTTTTATTCATACAAAGCTGTTCTGTCGTTAAAATAAATAAGTTGCATAACACAATTGGATCGAATTTGTTAACTGTGTTTTGAGAGAAGCAAAATCCTTTTTCCATTCCTGCACTGGTATCGGTTGATATCAGGCAGATACTTAAACCCATGGTATCGATATCAGTATCAGAAGTGAAAAAGCTGGATCGGTGCAGTCCTAATATTTAGTCGAGCAAATATCTCACTTTAAAATGTGTTAGCGCTTCCTCTTAAACTCTGGGATATGTATCAGTGTCTCATATGAACAGGCTCGTCACTGTAATCGCTATATCCACTTCTCGTTCAGTTTATGAAGCTGGAACTATGTTTTTTGGGTGAATATTTCTCGTGCTACTTTTTCTTTGCACTACTGGGAAGTTTTTGGTTATTTTTTAGCCGTATGATCAGATTTAAGCCGTAAAAGTTCGAATGAATAACTTGTATGACTCATTACAGCCTCAAACTAACGACTAAAGTGTTTCATTCTGCTGTTTATTTATTGCAGCTCATAATTTTTAACAATATTGTAGGTTTAAAATAGTTTTTGTGGTTTAAATCTGCTCTTGGGTTTCAATATTATCGTATATATTTACTTCAGCGATGTATCAAACTTCACAGTGAGTTCTCGTGACAGGCCTAGCCGCTCATGGTCTGTTAGTGTGTGATGTCATGTGTAAACTCTCAGGACCAAGTTGAGTGTGACCACAGACCCACTCACCAGCCGTAGCTCCTTTCACTCCCGCGGAGCCTAAAACACAGCCCAGACGCCGCGTTCGTAATGTGGACGCGAACATGTCCTGCCAATATTCACACTCCCGTCTGACTCGTGTGTGAGCGGCCGCGGCGTTCTCCTCCTCCACCTTTAACCCTCCTGATCTGGAAGGTTTTTGATGTCTTCTGTTGTAGCTAAGACGAGAGAAAAGCGGAACGTTGGTGTAGTAACTCTTCAGTTCGTTCCAAGGCCAGTTTACAATGTGCTAATTGTATCTATATACGAGTGATGAAGCCATTGTTCGTGCTTGTCTCCGTGGAGATGTTTCTGCTCGGCCTCAGATGTTCGTCATTGAACTTATCTTCTACAGCTCCATGGAGACAACCGTGGATTTCACCAAGTTACAGGTCACATCAGTGGAGAGGCGTCCACACTCGCACTAGAATCCGTGATTTTCATAGTATAATTAAGCAATCGAAGCGCCTGTAATTTAATCAGTGCGAGATAGATATTTTTAATGCCATAGTGTGGAACATCACAGCCTAAACAAAACACCTGAATAGAAACAACACATGTACACATTGATACAGGAATTATGTCTTGGAATTTCTGAAGCGACAGATGAGGGCGTATGCCAGGATAGAAATTTGTCGGTTCAATTCCAGCTCTAGTCAGATGTTTTCTTGGGCAAGACACTTCTTCTTCCATCTTGCCTGTGTAAAAGTGTTGCGGTTTTGCTTCTGAGCCAAGGCCAGCTCCGCCCCAAAGTTTTGAGAATAAAAACATTTGCTTCTGCAGTGATTTTAAGAAGCTTTTCAAGTAAAAGAAAAGTCATAATGGAAGCTGATCCAAGGATAAAAATCTCAAGGCGTTTGGTTGTGTTTTATTGAGTTCTTTGAGGAAAAAAAAAGGTTCACGCCTTCTATTCATGTTTCTCTGTAGCTTTAACTGTTTACTGTCCAAAGCACATCCCACCAACGCCCAAAACAAAACTATAATGTGGTCCTTACAATCAGCCCCTCTTTCTCCAAACGCAAACGTCATTTTATTTTTTTCCTCTCTTGATTTCTACAGGGAGAGCCTAATGAGAGCACCAGACTCAGGCCCTGTTCAAATACAAACGAAAACAAGCAAAACAAATGCATAGGTCCATTTAAAACATTAAAAACAGCAGCAGGTGTGATTATAAATGTTTATTACAATAGTAACAACAATGATTATAATTTTACAAGGTCTGCCCCCCCCATCCTCATCTGTTGACGTCCTTGTTAATGTTTGCGTTCACTGGAGATCAGCTGATGTGGGTTTTGTTATGGCCGATGCTGATTCTTTGGAGTCTGGAGCTGCTGATGGGCTCTGCCAGTTTCCCCAGATTGTGTCTTGAATTTGCTGCGGACACACCCACGGACTTTTTTTTTTTCGGGTTGATTTTGGGATTTGTGTGTGTTTTGGGATTTGTGTGTGTGTCCTGGGCAGCTGATTGACCAGGGTGGGGGAGATTTGAAGCACTGAAGGGTCCAGGTGTCGGCCCGATACGTCGGCCTATATATGGTGTGACTGTTTGTGCCTTTGTGTCCTTCTAAGTTGTTTGTGATGTTGTGTCTTGAAATTAAAAAAAAAAAAAGTTTATCTCCACATTATTAAAGTGCATTAGTGGCACCAATCTATCCAGTTTACTATGTCCTTGAAATGTATTCCATTTTTGGGAAGCAGAATAACCAAAAGCTTCCCCCTCTTAAGCCCTCTCTAACTTGTCAGCCGTGATCATGATAACTCGAGTGGCGGTGGTTAAACGTGTATATGTGCTGGCCGGTCTGAGCCGGCCTTAAGTGCTAATAGGAGCTGTCTGCGGACGGCAGCAGAACGGTGTCAAGCACAATCTCCAGACAGGCCTCCGTTTGGCACAGCGTCTGCCCCTGGAGCTTTGGCCTCCTCTCCCGGGTCCCGTGGACCTTCACAACTATTGGACAAGATTAACTCTAGCCTGTTACCATGGCGACGCACTGTACATTGATCATTTTTTTCTTCTTAATCTAAATAGAGCTGGGTTATAAAGGAGTTATACTGTTACAGGCTCGTACCCTTGACCTCTTGGTCCGCAATTAATCAGTTGTGAATGTGGTGATTTAAATGTAAAATGCTTCTAGGAGGATAAAAGATGAATGTGGAGAGCTGTGAAATCAGAACTACTGGGCTTGTGTCTCTATAGTGATAATCTGTGACACCCGCGGATCATTATGTTATAATTGGTACATTTTTAAATGGGAGCTGACATCGCAACAAAGCGCCGCATGCAGTCGGCGCCCTCTATGGATAGCTGCACATCCCACTAGCGAGCAGCCCATTTTTTTTCATTTGTACCAAAATGACAACGCGACGCTGCCGAATCCTACGAGTATCACCGATTAAGAAAATAAAACTGGAGAAGGAAGGCGTACGTCAACAGTGGGCGTGTACGTCACAGTGGGCGTGTACATCACAGTGGGCGTGTACATCACAGTGGGCGTGTACGTCACAGTGGGCGTGTACCGGTGGAGGTGAAAATGGGGGTAGATCGGCAAAATCTGATTTAATGGAAAAAAAGCTGCGTGTAACGTCCGTATACTGCAGTCGGTGGTCACTTTAAAAATGTTAAAATAAATGAGTTAGTGCATCATTATGTAAACAGTTCTGCAGCTGTCATCTGTGCACCGCGTTGTAGTAAAGCAGCTGCACTTTCCCTGTTTATAATCTTTAACATGAGGCAGGTGAAGTTACTGCTATGATAGTGTGACAAGCTGGTTTATTCTCCACAGCGAGGTGAGCCAGACAGACGCTAATGCTTGAACTTATTAAGCCCTGGGGTCAAGTGTAAACCTGCTAGAGATCACTGGCTTTAGCACTTCCTCTTCATAAATACACAGGTAAACAGATAGATGGATGGTAGGATAGATAGATACATAGATAGATAAATAGATGTATTACTAGTACCTGCTTTTCCCAGTACTTTTAGCTTTTATAGCCTGGGATTTGCTTTAGCTTGTGCTTAGAGAAAACGCAAGCAGGTCCAAGCCAGTGGAAGTTCATTTATAAACAAAATGACGGTTGAATAAATAATTTTTGTTAATGAAGCTCTCTCTTTTCTCTATGTGGGTTACGCGTTTAAACATATATTTTACTGCACAACACCTGTGAGGCCCGGCAAGTCCAGCATCAATCTTCATTAGGCTGCCACGAGCCCGGCCGGTGGAATAAATGACTATCATTGAGTGTGTGTGTGTTTATGTTTGTGTGGTTCTGAGCACGCGGGTCTCATTGTGTGTGTGTGTGTGTGTGTGTGTGTGCGTTTCTGTCATGTGTGTGTATGCGGCCGATGGTGTGGAGCCCGTAGCCTGCGCTGACCTGGCTGACAGATGACTG
>JACM01047308.1:0-12815 GCA_000787095.1 Periophthalmodon schlosseri | reverse complement strand
ACCCCAGGGCATGTTGATGTCATCAGCATGCCCTGGGGTAAAGCTAACTGGAGGCACTGCTCTGTCTGAAGCTTTTTTGCTCAGGTTAGACTTTAATCTGTGCTTTATCTTAACACAGTCTGATCATAAATAACTGATTTATGGACTACAACAAGGTGATCTGATCTGTGGTGTTAAACAAGTCTCTCACACATTAAATTAAAGTCATAAGCTAGCTAGCATTAGCCAACAGTTTTTCAGTTAGTCACTCTCACCTTTTTGTTGAAAATCAGCTTCACCCCAGGGCATGTTGATGTCATCAGCATGCCCTGGGGTAAAGCTAACTGGAGGCACTGCTCTGTCTGAAGCTTTTTTGCTCAGGTTAGACTTTAATCTGTGCTTTATCTTAACACAGTCTGATCATAAATAACTGATTTATGGAACTACAACAGGTGATCTGATCTGTGGTGTTAAACAAGTCTCTCACACATTAAATTAAAGTCATAAGCTAGCTAGCATTAGCCAACAGTTTTTCAGTTAGTCACTCTCACCTTTTTGTTGAAAATCAAACTAAACAGGACCATGAACGTTCGGACTGATCTCAGGCTCCTGAAAATGTGCTCTTTAAATCATTTGGATTTTTCTTGAGTTTCCAGACTTTTTTGACAGTGTTTGCTAATGCGTGCATTGTGTCACCATGGTAACTGCTGAATATACCACCATAGACATATAAGTAGAACCCCCCGCGTGATGTCACTGCAAAGTATCAATATTACGTTTTTGATTCTATTCTGTTTGCCCACAGGCGCCTCGTGGCTAAGCTGGGGCCTGGTGAAAGGAGCAGAGTTCACGGGTAAAGCGATCCACAAGGGGGCGTCTAAGCTGAGAGAGCACATCACTCCAGAGGACAAACCCACCACCGTCAGCCCCACTGTCACCAAGAGTCTGCAGGTGGCCAAGCAGGCTACAGGGGGCGCTGTCAAAGTCAGCCAGTTCCTAGGTGACTGCTTCTCTCCTTCTCACATGTAGTACCAGATCTGGGCATGGGGCAGTTTTAACAATAATATGATGATAATTATAAAAATTCTTGACATTAATATTCTCAAATCATTATATGTGTTATGTACTAAGAAACTGTATGTAGTCTGTGATCTTACAGTACTACACTCACATCTGGCCCTGTGTGTCCAGAGCCTAAACCTGCAGATAGAGACACATACAAGTGTGTCTCATTGTCAGTATATGGACAGGCCTCATGCGAAAGAACCCCCAGAATTCACTCACTGAGCTGCAGAGGCGGCACTAGCACTGAGTCATGATTGGCTGTAGGTGCTGGGGTTTAGGTAGTGACCATTCAGATCAGAGAGAGGCATTTTAGGTTTAAACCAACTGGATTTCAGCATTGAAACTGGCAACCCAGAAACAACTTGTCCATCATGTCAAGTGTTTTTTTTCATTAAGAATAAAACATTACTGTAAAAGCAGGTTTACCTCAAATCTGGGACAGAGTCATTATGAAATTTAAAAATCTAACTCTTACGGCTCCTTTCAAGTAAAAAACAAAACAATAAATTCATATTAAGAATAATTTGTGTTTAAACAACTCTGATGGAATTGTACTTTTAAGTATATATGTAAGTACAATTCCATATATGTTAGAAGTGAAAACCACAGTGATGGAAGAAGACCTCAGGTGGCCATTATCACAGTTATACAAAATGTCTTCCTTTTTTATGACCTTTGTCCATATTATAGTTCATTGTCCCATCATAACCAGGAGTTTTTGAGTGTGTTTTTATGTATTTTATTTTTATGTTGTTGTGGCTGCAGTGGATGGAGTGTGTGCGGTCACTGGGTTCGTGGGCCGAGAGTTGGCTCCACATGTGAAGAAACATGGAGGAAAACTCATCCCAGAGTCCATGAAGAAAGATAAAGATGGCCGCTCCAACATCGATGGAGCTCTGGTGGTGGCAGCCAGTGGAGTACAGGGTAAATGTCTCTTTAAAGAGGGGTGTTATGCACAGTCAACTGTTTGGAGCGTTCTCCCAGGTTATAACATTGTTCCCTCATCAAAAACATGCCTGAAGAGGTTGTATATGTCATCCATGCATGTTTGAGTAATCTAGCGATCTCTCTTAGGCCTACATCATCATCAACAAGGATACAAAACAATCTAATACAAACCTGATGAGATGTGCAGTAGTTTCTGATTGTGTTGTGATAGTGCTCTGAAGGGGGAGTGACTTAGCATGGGGAGCAAAGGGAGCGGGGACTCAGTCAAAAACGAAAGTGAAACTTATAAAACTAATACTTTGTCTTGGGCGACTATAGCATTTTGAAAAACAATAAAAGGTAACATGATCTAAATATGTTATGTGTTAGCAGTTAATACCCCACAGAAGTAAAACATCCCCTCTTTAATAGTCCATAGAAGTGTAACCTCTTCTAATACCTCCTCTTTAAAGTAATGTCCTCAAGCCAAATATTTAACGGTGAAGATACTTGACTTTGTTTGGGATTTAATTTCAAAAGTCAATTTGTCTGAGTCCAACTGTGAGTCCAAGGATTAATTTTTCTATTGTTAATCACACACACAACTGTTTTCTTGTCTTCCAATGGAAAAGAGATGAATAAAAATGAATCCAATATAGAGAATGGTACAATCACTGAAATATCACATCTGAATACTTCTTGTGTCTTGGGTTTAATGTAGCACAACATGACCCTACTCTTCTGTGTTTGCTGTGCAGGCTTTGCCACTATGTGGACCGGTCTGGAAGTAGCTGCTAAGAACATTGCCACGAGTGTTGCCACGGAAACGGTCTCCACTGTAAAGCACAAGTATGTTTAGTTGGACTTCTGCTATGGCCTTATCTATCTGCCTTTAACATGAAAGCACACAGATAACATGAACTAACACAGCCATGGGAATCCTGTTCTGTTACTGCGACTCAGAGGTGGGTACAGTACAAGAACTTCAAAATATTATTCCAGTAGAAGTGTAAGTAAGAGTAAAAAAGTATTACCACTCAGTAAGGCCAGAGTAACTGTCGGGACAAACATCTGGTTCATAATTTGAAGTGAACATGAAGGACAAAACATGAAATAAGTCACAAAATTTGTTATTTTCAAAGAGACACAAAAATTATCCAACTAAAATCAAGTCACAAAATTTGTTATTTTCAAAGAGACACAAAAATTATCCAAACTAAATCATATCTGAAGGAGCCAGAAACACAAATGTTCAAATCATTTCATATTGTGACATAAAGCTCAAGCCACTTTAGATTTACTCACAGTGGGAAGAGGAACCACAACTTTTACTCAAGTAAGAGTACTGTTACTCTGAGTAGTTTTCAGACCCTGAACTTTTTCTTCTACTTGAGTAATATATTTGACAGTGTCAGTAGTAAATATAGCTGAGTACTACCCACCTCTGCTGCTCCTAATACTAATGTACGTGTATTACTACATATAATCAAAGTGCTGCTCAGCTTGGAGAGGTGTGAGAGTAACTGCTTTGTTCTGTGCACCTTCATGTTCAATGATAAAGATACACTGTGTAACTTTTCTGGAGGATGGTACACTGTCTGCTTGTCTCGCGGAAATGTTATTGCTTTGCCTGGATTGTGTCTTATTGTGAGCGGGGCCACCTTTCCAGTAATGCTGTAGTGCTGTAGGCCTGTAGAGCTGTAGTGCTGTAGGGCTGTGGGGCTGTTGTCCTGTAGGGCTATTGTCCTTTAGGGCTGTAGTCCTGTATGGCTGTATTTCTTTAGGGCTGTTGTTCTGTAGTCCTGTAGGGCTGCTGTCCTGTAGCCCTGTAGTGCTGTAGCCCTGTAGTGCTGTAGGGCTGTAGTGCTGTAGGGCTGTATTATTGTAGTGTTGTAGTGCTGTTGTCCTGTAGGGCTGTAGTCCCGTAGGGCTGTAGCCCTGTAGTATTATAGGGCTGTAGTCCTGTCCTGCTGGAGGCCTGTAGTGTTGTAGGGCTGTAGTCCAAGAAGAGTACGGCTCTACTTTCCACAGACCTGACCTGTAACTTGGCCTGGTGGTTTTAATGGAGATTGACAATGACAACTTTAATGCCTTACTGTGAAGCATGTCAGGCAATAACATCTCCATGGAGACAAGCAGATGGCAGACCCTCTGTCCGAAAAGTTTCAGTCAGTTCCACCTCACTGTGGTCACTGAGTTTGTTTTGTTGTGCCTTTGGCTTCTGTTCTGTACAAAACCAACATGGATGTCTGTCACCCGTTTGCACTTGAATAATCTTTTGTTTTTGATTTACTTTCCAGATTTAGAGGCCTTCAAAATGTCTTGTCTGACCCACCCAATCAGAACACATGTAGTTATCCCCCTAATTCTTTGTAATGAATGCTTGGCACGGCTAACCTGAAGCATGTCGTTCTATTGGAATGTGTGAATGTACTCTTAACTCACTTTGTAAGCTCTGCACCTTTTCGTGTACATGGAGGTTATAATGAAGTTAACAATCACAAAGGACATTATGCAGTAGACCAGTTAAAACAAGCTGAAAAAAATCAGGTGTAGTGGGATGTGCCAGTTATTGCCCACTGCAAAGAAGGAATTGTGTTCAGATGTGCATTATAAAAGAAGGCCATGAACTAGAGTGTAAAGTATTGATCTAACACTGTACAGCAGCAAATATTTTGAAAGAAACAAAAAATTATTCTGAATATTTTAGCAATCTCTCCCAGGCCCTATTCAACCCCTCCTTATGGTTAGCTGTAAGATTCTGTGCAGGACTCCGCCCACAAGCCTACGTCACCCATTCTCCCACACGAAAATTCTCCATAAATATACAAAACTGCTTCTGAAAGTACACAATTCACCGTGACTGGTTGAATCGGCTTCACTCATGATGGAGGCTGACCAATAGGAGGAATGGGTGGGGAAAAGTGTCCATGTTTTAGTATGGAGGCGGATTAAACAGAGAAACACTGATTCTATGTTTGATGTCACCAAAACAGCAGATTAGGTGGTGTATTGGGTTGGGTGATTTCAGAGGACTTCCTGGATATCGATGTAGTGTGTGCCCATACTCACGAGGAGCAGTGGAAACAGAAGAGAGCCTAAAAGTTTGGCTGCATGTTTACATCTCATAAAAAGATTTTCTAATTGTTTTTTACAAAAGTCAAAAATTTGTTAACTTTACCGTAGCACTTCATAAATCTGTGGGCTTTGCTATGGATTTTAATATCTTAAAGGCACAGTATGTAACTTTCTGGGGTTGGAAATAGAAAGTTAAAATCATATTTCAGAACATTCTCCATGGAGATAGACGTCTTATGCCATATTGTGGAATATTATAGCCAAAGGAACATTTCCATGGGGACAAGCAGGAGGGGGCCCTACTCCAGGCCAAATAAGAGTCAGGTTTGTGGAGATGCAAGCCGTGCAACCAAAATGAAGCTTTATTTTAGGCTATTTTTTGGATAAAAAGTTACATACTGTGGCTTTAATATCGGCACCTGTAAATATCTGTTATTGGCCACAGCTGCAAGTCAATCAGAGATCAGCATCAACTCAAAAAAACAAATCCCGTTCAGATCAGATAATGGATTATTATCTTGATGCTGCTCAACTCTACTTCCTGGTTTTATAAATGTGCAATCCTGACCTAATTTCCTCAAACTAGTGGCACAAACATATAGCCTGTCTGCTAAGGATAATTGGTGAATTCTTGCATGTTTTACTACCCAACGAACTTCACAACCGCATGGCATCTTTGGGAAACTCACTTTTGCCCTCTGGAATTAATACACTCTCTAAATCCTCCTCCCTTTCTCTCCCTTTCCCTTTCTTCTGCTTTCGCTGTGATCTAACTCCTCTCAAATCAAGGTACGGAGCCGAGGCTGGACAAGCCACTGACCATGCCGTCAACTCGGCCATCAACGTGGGCATCACCGCTTTCAACATCGACAACCTAGGAGTCAAGGCTGTGGTGAAGAAGACGAGCAAAGAGACCGCTAAGGCAATACTGAAGGACTACAACGTGCAGGAGGCGCCAGACAACAGCAAGGGAGGGGACCAGGGAAAGAAAGCAGGGAAATAGTCTCCCATAGTGCCCTGGTCTGCTCCACGATGCCTTACTGTAGGTTGTGTTCACATGACAACATCTAAACTGCTTTAAAGCTACACTGTGGAAGTTTTCTGGTGGAGGTGTCCGGTATCTGCTTGGGTTTGTCTGGCAAATCCAGACTGATGTGTCTCTGTAGTTTTTAGATAGAGAGACATCAGTCTGTAACCCGGCTCACACCAGACTGATCTGTACAGCGCTCTGAAGTGACTTCTACACATTTATCAATCAGCTCTCACTGAAAACGATCATGAATAGGCGGAACCTCGTGACGAATACCTGAATCTGATTGGTCAAAGCGTCTGGCTCCGCACAGACCTCAGTGCTGCTCTGTGATTGGTCTACCTGCTCCTGTCAGAATTTGAACCTCACAGCGGAGCATCTCGAGGTGGATTCTCGTGCATTTGTGAACTCACAAATATCACAAGAATCCATGTTCTTGTGCAGGGTTCATCAGTGTGGTCCCCACGCCCTCCTGTCGCGCCTCGAGCCAAACACAGCTGTCCAATCAGATTTTTATTTCAGTGACACATTTGAAACGAAGGAGCTCATAGGTCATCTGTCATTTTGCAGCAATTTTTAGTTCACTCATTGATTCTACAGAAATCTGCCATGTTTGTCCTTTTTTTTCTTTTTAACTCGTTAGCAGCCATATTTGTTCTGACAGACGGACGATGCGTGTCCCTGATTGGCTAATCTACCTGTCAGTCACACCCATCTGACCACGAGGAGGTTCACCTGTGACCAGACTTACATCTTCAGGAAGCGTCTATTCTGGATCCCAGAAAACAATGTCATTGCTTTGGCTGAAATGTTCCACAATATAGCATTAACCGTATCGTTTTACTGTGTCTTGCCTTCATAGATGGACATGTTTAATACGGTCTGTGGAACATCTCAGGCAAAGCAGTAATGTCTCCATGGAGACAAGCGGAAAGGTTCCACAGTGCATCTTTACTGAGGCGGAGGGCAGGTGTCCACAGAATAATTAATACAATAATTCCACAGAATATACATTTTAACTGTGAAAATGTGAATGTTCTGACCTGGTTTAGACCTGATTTAGTCCTGGTTTAGTCCTGGTTTAGTCCTGGTTTAGTCCTGGTTTAGACCTGGTTTAGACCTGGTTTAGACCTGGTTTATTCGTGGTTTATGGTTAATATCTCTGTAATTACTTGGCCTATCCACATGAAACAAAAACTGTCTCAAAGTTCAGCGTCTTCTGTCAGTTTAAATGAACTGAGCTCAAATATTATTTTTGTGAGAGTCTCAAAAAGATGGTGGAATTATCAAAACGTTGAATCTCCCATAGAGTCATACAGGCCCCTGCCCTCCATGACAAAATCCCACAGCTGTGAACACAACCTATTCATTGGAAGTTTCTATATTTATAAGTCTACATTATATATTTATACGCTGACTGATTTTCTTATGCTTGTATATTTTTCGAGAGATTAGATTCTAGAGATGACATTAACAGCCACTTTAATCCTAAAAGGAGGTAAAAAGAGAACCTGTATTACAAGTAGGTCCTCTGGGTTTGATTCAGAGATCCTAATTTTTCACAGGTATCGATACTGAAAAGTCCCATTCACCGGACAGAAATGAACCTTTCCTGAATAGCTTTAGAATGATCTTGAGCTGTGTCAGAACAAGTATAAGACACATAGACTAGTACACGCCCATGGACCACTATGAACCTACTGGACACTGAGGATTACACAGATATAAGGCCACATGGGAATAGAAAACAAAGTACTACCATTTAATGTTGAAAATCACATTCTATTGTCTAAAGAAAGATCAGTATTGAGTATGGAGTATATTCCTCGAGTTTGAAATTTTAGTATCGTGACAATACTAATGGTACCTCGGTAACAGTTATGGAATTATCTCTACCCATGTCAGTATTCTTCCCATGGCCAGCCAGGAAGTGAACGTAGTCTAACCTGTCGTATGCACTTTAATATATATTTGAATAACTACTGAATATGAACCTAATAACAAGCCTGGGTGAGTTTCCTTTATGGTAGGACGCTGTAGTCCTACTTGTGATGCCTTCACACATCTGTATAATGTAATATGAGAGAACTGCTTCTGTGCCTTATTTTGAAAACTGAAACCAAGTGAAGTTAAACTGTACAACTCTCACTGCCCTGTGAATTGTTCATGAAAAATAATATGATTTAGTTTAATTTTCAAAGTAGTGAATTCATTCTGTCTAATGACTCTTTTCTGTTTTAAGTTTGGTCCAAAAGTTAAAGTGTGACCTTGTCTTATTTAAAGTGTTAATAGGCTCATCTGTTGAATGTAAAAACATCTGTTCATTATGTTATTATAATTATTACATTATAGACCTTTGCTTTAACCATGCCTCAGTCTGCAAATACAATCTTTTCAGAGCGACTTGTGCTTTTGTTTATACCGATTCTAAAGCTAATTATAAAAAATAAATAAATTTAAAAAAAGTTTTTTGTGGCCAGTTTGGTCTCTTAACATGCAATTTCCCCACGGTGACGGCTAGCACACCTCCCTCACATGAGTCGGGCCTTTCTGTGTGGAGTTTGCGTGTTCTCCCTGTGTCTGTGTGGGTTTCCTCTGGTTTCTTCCATCAACCCAAAACATGCACCACAGGTCAAATCCTTCAATTAAGGTCGTCCTGACCATGACTAGCTCAAGATCTGGAGCTGGGTGATGCCCCAGAGACACTGAAGGATGGGTCAATTGCAGTGGACATATTTCCCTGTGGGTACAATAAAGTGTACTTAGCTGTAACATGGGATAGTGTAACTTCAAAGGCCGTTTTCCCAAAATGCATTTCCCCCATAGTGACATAAGGATCAGCCCTTAAAGCAGCTCCTACACACACCAAACTGTACCGTCCTGGACTTAGCAAGAGTCTGACGAAATGTACACAATGATTTTTTTTTTTTTAATTATTATTATTTTTTTAATCTAATTCCACATTATTAAAGTTTATTAAAGTTTTAACTCCAAAAAAATAAATAAATACAAAAAAATTAAAAATACAATTATACTCAAGTGCAAGTACAAGTACAGGTTTAAAAATCTACTCAGAAAAGTACTTTTACCTCAAAAATCTACTCAGTTACAGTAACGTGAGTATTTGTAATTAGTCACTCTCCACTCTTGTCTATGTGGTGAGAAAGTGTATTGCCCAAGGACACAGCGAACTATTAGCCTACCATGAATAATAAAAATACATTTAAATAAAGAGGTAGCCCACATAAAAACGGTAGCGCAAGGATTCTCATTGGTCTAGTCGGCTTTTTACGCACACCTGAAGTGCGCGAGTGCACGCTCCCTGACCGGTGTGTTCGTGCACGCGCGGCGCTGCTGACAGGCTCGTGCTTGTGGTCCGTCAGTCCGCCGTAAATCACCGCAGTGTGCTGAAAAAGGAGAGGGGAGGGTGGGTGCACGGAGGAGGATATCCCAGCCCCTCATCCCACCACAGCCCATCGCACCCGCTGCCCTGCCTCCAGACCCCTGTCCACCCGCACGTGCACACCGCGGCAGCATCACCTCAGCCCGGCCAACAAAGGGACCTCCTCCCGCATGCTTCCGTCCAGCCATCCGCAAATAATTCACAGGGACGACTCCAGCCGCATCTCCGCGCGCCAGGCTCACGTGTGAGGTAAGGAGCACTGCCGCAGGACGCTAATAGCGCTTTGTTCTGCGGCTCGTTCTGCACTGTCATAGTTTGGGCTTTGTCACTGTTGAACTGGGATGAGAGGGTTTGGATCACTGGTCTGTTACTGGCTTTATATTTAGGCGACAGTAACAGTATGAGCTGTAATGGTCCCGCATAGAGGTACATGGGTGTGACACGCTACACAAAGTGAATGGAGGGACATCATCCAGCTCCTTCACACGCACGGGAGACATGTCCCGCACACACCTTTTTACTAATAAGAAACGCATCTCCAGATACAGAATACAGAAGAACTGCTCTAATGTTGCCACAGCAAAGGCAACTTCTCACTTTACTGATTTGGTATCAGATATATCAGATACTAATCGATACTAAAACTAGTATCGATACTAAAAAGTCCCACTGACAGGACAGAAATGAACCTTTCCTGAATGGTTTTAGAATGATCTTGAGCTGTATCTTTCACAAGTATAAGACACATAGACTAGTACACACCCATGGACCACTATGAACCTACTGGACACTGAGGATTACACAGATATAAAGCACATGGGAATAGAAAACAAAGAACTACCATTTAATGTGGAAAATCACATTGTATTGTCTATTGTGTTTTTATCATTGTGGTATCAGAATCAGTATCAAGTATCGAGTCTATTCCTTATTATCAGAATCATGTTTGAAATTTTCGTGACATTGTGACTAACCGGATACATTCCACAAAATCAGAAAGTATTTTAATTATTGTTCTGGACTTTGGTCCAGATTTGTTCCGATTGGTCAGTCTTGGACTAGTAACAGTCCGAAGAGTAGCCTGAATAAAATACTGTTGTAATGATGGAACAGTGGAACGAGGTGAGATTATATCATCAATAGACCTTTAACATCGTTTGGTTAATAACAGTCTTATAACAGGTTAATAATGAACATTCTGGTGGTTCTAGGATATCGGCTGCCATTTTGTTTTATAAACTGGTGTAATAAGACGATTTACTGGACAGTGTTGGCCCAAAATGTCTCATAATACTAAACTTGTATTTTTTCAGAGTTGTTTTTTACCATTTTTTACCTTAAGCTGTTTGTGTTTAAATAAATAAATGATGTTTTCAGTTTCTGCCCTGGTTTTGGTTGATATCGGTCAATACTGAGTATCGGTTGATATCGAGTATCTGCAGATACTTAAAGTAAAGTACAGATCCTCAAACAGAATACCTGAGTACTTGAGTACTTAAATAAATGTGCTTAGTCACAGATGATCTCTGCTTGTACGCTCATGTACATAGCAGCTCACAGTACTTTGAATGAAGTAATACTTCTTAATGGAGTCTCTAGATCCCAGATGTTTTTGACACAAACACTTTATAAAACATAGAAAACAAAGTTCAGTGTAGACCTTTGGGAAATGAGAGAGATATTATAAACTAAATCCTCCTAATAGCTCCGTTATGCCCCCTTCCCCTTCCTCTCTACAGGCAGTGACAGCAGAGCACCCCCATGGAGCTGGAGCACTTTGACGAGCGGGACAAAGCCCAGAGGAGAGGCTCCAGAGGGACGGGCCTCCCCAGCCCCACGCACAGCGCCCTCTGCAGCCTGTACCGCACACGCACGCTGCAGGCGCTCAGCTCCGAGAAGAAAGCCAAGAAGATCCGATTCTACCGCAATGGGGACCGCTACTTCAAGGGCATCGTCTACGCCGTGTCCCAGGAGAGGTTTAGGTCTGTGGAGGCTCTGCTGGCCGACCTCACCCGCTGTTTGTCTGACAACGTTAACCTGCCTCAAGGAGTGAGGACCATCTACTCCATCGATGGGACCTCCAGGATCACCAGCATGGAGCAGTTTGTGGAAGGTGGGACAGAAGTACAGCTGCTGATTCTAACCTACAACACTTACAAAAATGTTATGTCAAATGAATGAATGAATGAATGTTTTACAGTTTTTATTCTTGTTTAGCAGCTTATACCAAACAAATCCTCATGTAAAAAGCATTTATCTCAACAAGAAGAATTTAAACTTAGGAACAGGCTCTTTAATAGCAGAATCAGAGAATACTTCATGTATGAGCCCTCACAATCAGGGGAGTCGACAGGGCGGATAAAGGGGTCTATTGTCCCGGGCTCCAGGCCCAGAACGGCACCCTCCTCCTATTAATTTATATTAGAAGGGGGCCCATGTGAGGCTTTTTACCTCAGGTCCCCAAATTTCTGTCAACGGGCCTGCTCATGCTATCATTTGTCCCACACAGGAGAGAGCTACGTGTGTGCCTCCATAGAGCCCTATAAGAAGCTGGACTACACCAAGAACGTGAACCCAAACTGGGCTGTGGGCTCAGTGCGACCCACCTCTCCGCACCACCCCCCTCCGGGCTCCAGGGACCTGAGGGAGAGCCGGGACTTCATCAAGCCCAAGCTGGTGACCATCGTGAGGAGCGGAGTGAAGCCACGTAAGGCTGTGAGGGTCCTGCTCAACAAGAAGACCGCCCATTCCTTTGAGCAGGTCATGAGCGACATCACTGACGCCATCAAGCTGGACACAGGGGCGGTCAAAAGGATCTACACGGTGGACGGCAAAATGGTAAATACACTGCAAGCACAGAGTAAACAACAGAATTAAAATCATCTTTATATTAAAAACCTGTCAGACTCTGGTTCCAGTTAACAGCAGGTCAGAGAACAGAACAGGTGCAAACCTTCAGGGACGGCCAGTAAGTTAAATGAATTACTAATAAAAACTATCATACTTTTGACATAGATTAGCGTCATCTTGGTGGGCATTTTCAGACAGGCTAGGAACTGCGTTATTCACAAGTTATTTGCTCAAATAAACACATAGAAGCTCTGGTAGTTTCTCTTTCATTTTAATAAGCGAACCAAAACAAAACGACAGTAATAATCCACGGTGGAGGGGCTGTAGTTTGTCATCGCTGCTGATCTAAAATGAGTGAGTAAACTTCCAAACACATGTCTAATGTTTTCCTGACTGTTTCTAACAATGCAGTTGAATGCCCCCCCCCCACTCTCCCCTTTAGTCTTCCATACTACACCCCTCCTCCTCCCTCACTCTCTCCTT
>KN471553.1:4626-16382 GCA_000787095.1 Periophthalmodon schlosseri | reverse complement strand
CCAGACCAAACTAAGAGTTTCGCCCCTTGCATCTGACACACAGGGACATTGCAGATGCACATGTTTGTAGGGTCTAAACTATAGCTACAACAAGATTTTTCTATAAAAAACTGAATATTTTGTTCTTCGCAGAGAACATTTTATTATATAAATAACTGCAACCTTTGATAATTGTACCAACTCAAATCCTATGGACTTTTGAAACTATATTTATTTAACTTCCTTAAATATAAGACAGTAGAAGTGTTGTCTGATATAAATAAAAGCACTAGAGCAGAGTAGGTGGCCATAGGGACGCTGCTGTTTGACTAAACCAATATTTCCTCCTTTAAAGTCCTGTTTGTGTTTCCTTGGAGCAGATGCCTGGTCTGAACTGCAGTCTTTTCACATAGAGACCAATTAGAAGCTTCCAGAGGCCTAATTAATCCATGGATATGTCTTGATTCCACAAACATGCATGCATACATCTCAGTCCTACTTTATAATGAGCAAAGAGCTGCACTCCAGTTTATACAGAAACTAGTCTGAGGCGTCCACCTCTGCAGCCAACAACCTCTTAATCTAATTCCATATATTATAACCAGGACTATTGATACTTTGCTATGACATCACGCTGGGGGTGTACTTCATGTATGTCTGTGTCAGAATGTTCAGCAGTTACCTTGATCACACAATGCACACATTAGCAAACAGCCTAATAAGTTTTAAGATCTAAGTCTTAAATTTGAAAGGGACTTGTTTAACACCACAAAATCAGGTATTCTGTTGTCAGTTCTTTATGGTCAGATTGGGTTAAAACAAAGTCCAGATTAACAGAGCTTCAGACAGAGCAGTACCTCCAGTTAGCATCACACCCCCAGAGAATGTTGACGATATCAGCTGCAAAGTATCAATAGTTTGGGTTTATAAGACCTCATAACATTTAAAAAAAGTCTATAGTGTGAGTCTGTAGTAGTCAGACTGCAGTTGTGTGGACCTGGTTTATGGTTAATGTCTGTGTAATTACTGGGCCTATCCACATGAAACAGAAACTGGCACAAAGTTCAGCGTCTTCTCTGTCTGTGCTAAGGTAAAACATAGGTGATAAAACAAGGTGAGGGGGAGTGTCAAAAATGAGACTGGCACTTAGTAAACATTTGAACACGTTGTTTTTGGCATATATAGCATTTTTAAAACAATAAAATGTAACATGGTGATCTAAATAGGTTATGTGTTAGCAGTTAATACCCCACAGAAGTGTAATACCCCCCCTTTAATTAACTATTTGTTCATTATGAATTAAGTCCTTCCTTATGCTTTACTAAGGCTAATTAAGGTGTAGTTATTATAAAGTGGTACCATTATAACCTATTGGGCTAAAGTACTCTAGACAGACTTCACTGTAGAACTGAGTTGACCACTTAAACCATAACAGAAGAAGCTGTGTTATTGGGCTTCAGATGTAATGAGTCATGCGTTTCCCCTGCTGCAGAGAGGAGAGTTTTACAGAGGAGTGACACAAGCCTGAGGACACACTTAGAACTGTAGAGTCACATCTAAGGAGACGGCATATTCCATCATTCTTAGTTAGCGTTCTTTTTGAAGGTGTCAAATATTTGGTAGCAGCCAAATCAAGCACTGCTCATGGCTTTTACATCTGGGTTTAAGATCAGATACTCTATTATTAGCAGCAGACAGCATGCAGAGGTCTCATTTTGTCACAAAGTGCTACTTTTATAGTAAACTGGAGGAAAACAGCATTTACTAATCAACAAGAAAAAAGTCTGATATCACAGCTTTAATCTGTCCTCTGCATGTGACCCATCCTTCACTGCTGCTGGGGCAATCTGCAGTCCAGCAAAAAAGAGAGAAAGAAAGGCCTTTCTGTGTGGAGTTTGCATGTTCTCCCTGTGTCTGTGTGGAGTTTACATGTTCTACCTGTGTCTGTGTGGGTTTCCTCCAGTTTCCCCCATCAACCCAAAACATGCACAATAGGTCAAATCCTCCAGCTCAGAGGGAGAACATGCAAATTCCTCACATTATTCCTCACACTCCTCACCCTGAAATTACACCTGCGACCTTCTTTCTGTGACCTCAGAGCTTGGTAAGCCACGTTAAACTACTTTTAATTGTGAAGGGCTGGTTTGTGTAGACAGAACTAAACTACTACTGCTACTACTACTACTACTACTCCTACTCCTACTACTACAACAAATACTACTGCTTCTGACCGTAGATTGACCAGTGCATCAAGAGCTTTACCTTGTGAGCGCCCCCATTGTAAAACTAAAATAATAAAGTCTCTTTGTTTTGTTACTGTTGCATTAGTTTCATCCCTCTCGTCCTTGTGTTTGTGTCTCTGCTCAGGTGCAGGAGCCTCAGAGCGACAGACACCTGATCGACACATCTCCTGTGCTGCAGAAACTCACTAGTTTCGAGGAGTCCATTGGAGTCCTGTTCACCCACGTCAGGCTGCTGGCCCGGGCCTTCACTTTGAGGACTGTGGGATTCAACCACCTCACACTGTAAGTCAGATATGGACTTGTACTAATACTAAAAAAACATGCTAGACATGCACACGCTACACATCCCAGCAAACATGGATAGAGTCGTCAGCCGAGGAAGCGCCCACTAATGGAAGAAGATTGGAACACCGTGAGGGTAAAACAAACCATTGATTTGAATGTGGAAGAGCTGCCTGGCAAGTCCAGACTGGTATCTCTCTGTATTTTTTATACAGAGGGATATCAGCCTGGTCACCCCCTCAATCACGTCTTGAGTCTGACCAAACATGATCGTGCAATTAGATGTGTGTTTTTTCAGTGACACATGTGAAACGAAGGAGCTCATTGGTCACTCATCATTTAGAACAAAGTCCGAAGCCTCTCCCCTCAGATTAGTTCTTTACTCATTGATTCTGCATAAATGGTGAATGGTCACATTGTTATATAGTGTTTTTTCCACCTTCAGGGCACTCAAAGCACTTTACATCAAGGAACCACTCACCCATTCACACACACATTCATACACCAGTGTACACAGACACTAGGGATGAGGTGGGTTAAGTGTCGTGCCCAAGGACACAATGGCAGTATTCTTCTGTGGAAGCTGGAATCGCACTGCCAACCTGTGGGTCAATGGATCTGACTGCTCAATCAATGATGTTTATGGCAGCAATGTTTTTCAGTCCCCTGTGATATTTTTTCCGCGGACCTTCTAGAACATGTTAGTACAGATCTAAACTATAGGTTTAGCAGCTTTTACACAGAATAAGACTCCATGGAGACACAGGGACATTTTGTAGTTTGCAGAGAACACTGTTACTTAAAAAAGAAAAAAAAAAAAAACTGCAATGTTTGTGATGTCCTAATTATTTTGATCTTTTTATATTTGTTGATTGGATTGTTAAAAGCATTCCTTCTCCTCCATTATTGCACCACCCACGTATCTCTCCCTGTTCCTGAATGTCACGTTCAAAGTCCCTGTTCTTGGTCTTGGTTTTGGTCTGGTTATAATCCTGGTCTTTCACAGCTCAAAGACTCAGGACCACAGGGACCTTCTCCATCTGTAGTCCAGACCCGAGCCGCTGTAACCCCACAGCCTCATGGGAAATCGGGCTCCCTCACCACATTGTCTGGGGCGCACTTTCATTCAGGCCACTCACATAACTCATTTTCTAGCGTCTATTGTCGAGCTTTAGTTCAGCTTCAGAAACATAAAAGCAATGTCAAACAGGCAACAATCCAATGCAACAGTCAAAATAGTTTAGAGAGAAGTGAAAATCAATCATTCACAATTATTTCATCTTTAAAGAGCTGGTATTATGCAAAAATCAATTTTCCTATGTTGTTCCCTCATCAAAAACATGCCTGAAGACTTTTTAGATCCATAGTCATCCATTCAGGTTTGAGTAATCTAGCGATCTCTCCCGGGCCCTACTCGAACCCTTCTTACAATTAGCTGTAAGATTCTGTGCAATTCTCCGCCCACAAGCCTACGTCACCCATGCTCACACACAGCAATTCTCCATAAATATACAAAAACATGATACAAAACTGTACACAGCAACTTTACAAACCTGATGCGATGTGCAGTAGTTTCATTAGTGAGATGATGACACTGATTGTGTTGTGATAGCGCTCCAAAGGGGGAGTGACTTAGCGTGGAGAGCAATGGGAGGGGAGGCTCTGAGCGTTGAAAACAAATGTGTTAGCAGTTAATACCCTGTAGAAGTAAGTACCGCTCTTTAAGCAAATTGTAAAAAAATAAATAAATAAATAAAACACTGCATTGCATCTTTAATTATGAATACTGTGCTACATAAGATGGCTCTTACAATAATTTTGCATTCAGCGGCAAGTTAAAGCCACACTATGCAACTTTTTAACCACAAATACACTCAAATAAAGGCATAATTTTTTAGTCTTCAGTTTGGTTGTATTGGGCTTGCATCTCCACAAACCTGACTTCTGCTTATCCTGGATGAGGGCCTTCGCCTGTTTGTTGTTCCTTTGGAGGCCCACCATCTTTTAGTCATATATATGTTATTGCTTTGCCTGGAATGTTACACAGTATAGCATTAAACTTATCTACCTTGCATTTATTTACAAGACGTTTGGTGTCGCCTGCTTCTCTCCATGGAGATGGATACATTTAAACTGACTTATACGACACAAAATTGACTCTTGTGAGCTTTAAGCCATGTTAAAATGTTGTTACCTCCTCAAAAACATACCTGGAGTTGTTTTGTTTCATTTACACGTTTGACTAACCCTTTATTATTAGTCTGTCTACATCGCCAAACCTCAAAATGTTCTGGTCCACCTTGTGATGTCATGAAGTATTAGTTTTCAAGTTAACAGCACTTTTTACCTTTTGTTTAGTAGAGATGAGCAGTTCTGGGGCTGAAATTATCCAAATGATTCTAGAGAAGGTGTATGGAGTTTAAAAACACAATGGGGCACTTCCTGTAGTATGACACGATATCACAAGGTGGAACAATGTGTCTAAATATGCAGGGTTTGTGGTTTAAACGTGTGTGTTACATTGTGCATCTTTAATCTGGATCATTTAGTTTCATCACCTGTAAATCCAACTGTTAACACCGGAGTATACAAATATGTATGGAGCAGGACTGTGATCATTACAAATACCTCATTCTGGTTAATACTTTGTTTCAGAGGTACTCTAACTTATTGTGTTGTTGGAGACCTTCTTGCTGTGTTGCAGGGGTGTTACCCACTCTGCCACAGTTTAGAATGGGGTTCTGCCAGAAAAGCTCTTAGTTCATTAGCGAGTGCAGACGTGTCAGCCCATATATCACAGAAGACTCTGAAAAGTGAAACCGTGTAGAAATTTCGACCGTCTGTCCAAAGGTGAAACACAACTAGGCCACTCTGAACAGACACAGAAATACAGGTGAAAGGTTAAAGGAGAGGACAGGAGAGGGAGGTGGAGACGAGAGAGAGGAGGAGCAGGAGAGAGAGGACGGAAATAGACAGAGGGGAGACTTAAGTAGGAGAGACAAAGTGGAGGAGAGGTGCAGTGTTTTGGGGGTCTAGACCTATGCTGACCTTTGACCTGTAGCTATATTGGTCAAACTGACCTAAAAGTGGAGAAGTGAAGTGACCTGTTTAAAGACCTGTCTCTAGAGTCTGAGACAGGTCAGGAAGATTCTGATTGTACATTTCACAAACATGACCCATCCGTGTCCCCAGATATGAATATAGCTTTTACTGATAACAATGCTAATGCGGATTTATTCTTAATCACAAAAAAACACTGGGCATGATGGACAAGTTGTTTATTGTTATAATTTCGTGTTTTGGTTCATCAATTATCCGATCAGAAAGGAGAATGAGCCTCACATGCGTCTCTCATTTGGGTTGCCAGTTCCAATGCTGAAATCCAGGTGTCTTAAAACTTAAAGGACTCTCTCTGATCTGAATGGTCACTACCTAAACCCCAGCACCTGCAGCCTGTCTTTAATCAGTGCTAGTGCAGCCTCTGCAGCTCAGTGAGTGAATTCTGGAGATTCTTTCACATGAGGCATGGCCTGTCCATATGCTGAGAATGAGAAAAACTTGTATGTGTCCTCTATCCAGAAGCCCCGCTACCATTAGGCAAGAGTAGGCAGCTGCCTAGGGCCCCTGACCTGGAGGGGCCCCCAAACAATTGCCCTTCACGGTCACCAATGGCCCAGGCCTCAGACACATTTGATACACTCTCAATATCACATTAAATGAGAGTAGTTTACTTTTGAACAAGAAAACACTCAAAATAGTATCTGATTGTTAAATCCATTTTATCTATGAAAGCAGTCCCCCCTTCACGTTAGAATGGACTAGCACATAGACCAGCACATGTGTGACTAAACACGGAGGTACACGCTCCTCAGTCTCTGTGTTCAGCACACGTGTAACTGAAGAGGGAAATGATCGGAGCAAATGCCTAAGCACATTTAAAAAGTTTAGCATAACTTCAAAGAGTTTTATTGATATGTAAATGAGTCATGTGCGTCTGTAATGAGGTGTGCTTTGCTTACAGAATCTTGTTCCCCAGTTTAGGATGAAAACTGTGGAAAGAGTTTTATTTCATATAGGAGGAGAGTCCTCAAATGTAACTCAAGTGTCTCTTGTTTGATCTCAGAGCAAGTTCAAAGTCCACATTCTTCATTAAGTGTTAATTATCTGAATCAAATTGGTCCTGGTTTTGCATCAGAATTTAGGTCTTTCTGACTCAAAATGAAAAAGTCAATAAATAGAACTAGTTTAAAACATGGTCTAAACATATATGACAGAGCAGGGCTACGGTGCCCTTTGTCCATTTAACTTCCATCAGACTCCAGATTGAAACTTGGGTCCAAAGTGTAGCTGGATGTTTACTGTGCTCACAATAGCCTCCATGTTAAAATACATCAGAAAAATGTCTGCTGAAAAGAGGGGGCAAAAGAGCCTGACCCTGATTTGAACAAGTGCCAGATAATTATTAGCCTATTCATTTGACCAAAACCATATCCTAACAAATTTCTGTGAGTAGGCCTGTAATGTAAGAATGTAATTGTAGCAGCAAAAAAAGTCAAACTTCTTTCAGCCCTGGTTATCTAGTGCCTAACTGTTCAAATAAGATCACAGAAATGGACGTTTCCAGTCCACCCTAATTCAAATAAATAGAGATGTGTGTCTCAAGAATAAAGGAGAAAAACAAACAATAAATATTTGAAAAATACAACAAAATAGACAGTACATTATAGGGAGGGCCCCCAAATTCCTAAATCCACCACTGCCTTTATCTGCAGGTTAAGGCACTGGTTCAGTTGCGATTGTAGCACCTTTTTAAAACTGTAAGAGCGCAGGTTACATACATTTCCTTTTAAGACAAAAAATAATCAGTGTCACATAACAGACTTAGACTAATTATAGACACCATTTTAAAACTAAATACTAAACTTCTTCTCATCTTTTTGACAATATTTGAGTGGTTGAACTTTGTCAGGAAAACAAAATGGATGTCTCTCCACTATTTCTCTCCTAAACTTTCAGTATTTCTATTTCAAAATAAGAATTTTTGAAGGCTGTAAAAGTGTCCCAGGTCAAAGTTCAAAGTTCACACAAACCCAAACTCCGCTCCTTCCATTTTCTCTGCCCTATACTTGACTACAAGGCTCACACTGATGCATTGTGGGAAACACGGGTTGTAGTCTGGTGTAACACTTGACACTGTAATGCATTCACCTATGGCACATTTCTACTCTGTCTATTTGCAGAATGGTTATCCTGCCTCCTCCTCTCAATGAGGAGGTTGTGGGTTAGATTCCTGATCTCTCTGAGTGGAGTTTGCATGTTCTCCCTGTGTTACTGTGGCAGAGTGGTTATCCTGTCTCCTCGTAATCCTAAAAGAAGATTTGTCTTTCCACTATTTGTCATAATAATGATTCTATTTAATGCTCCAGTTGTGACATTTGGAGACAAAGTTTCTCCATTAAAGTATGAGCACAGATCAGTGTCTCTCTCTGCCCTAATCAAACTGCTTTCAGCCCTGGTTATCTAGTACCTCACTATTCAAATAAGATCATAGAAATGGACGTTCCCAGTCCCCCCTAATCCAAATAGAGATGTGTGTCTCAAGAATAAAGGGAAAAACAGACAATAAGTATTTGAAAAATAGAACAATAAAAAAGAGGCCCTCCCTGCATTATAGGGAGGGCCCCCAAGCTGTGACAATTATGACATTTATGACATTTGGAGACAAAGTACAGTTTCTCCATTAAAATATTAGTACAGATCAGTCTTTCTTTCTCTCTCTGTCTCTCATCTTTCTCTCTCTCTGTCGCTCATCTTTCGCCCTCTCTCATCTTTCTTTCTCTCTCTCTTTCTCATCTTTCTCTATCCCTCTCTGTCTCTCATCTTTCTCTCTTTCTCTCATCTTTCTTTCTCTCTCTCTCTCTCTTTCTCTCTCTCTCTCTCTCTCTCTCTCTCTCTTTCTCTTTCACTCTCTCATCCCTAAGCTTTTATTTTGTTTTCATCTCTTTTTCATTTTCTTGGCATTCTTCATTCCTCATAATAATTAGTGAGTGGTGTTGAATGTGCTCGTTGAGTTTGGAGGAGGCAGAGGGGCCGGTGTTCAAAGGCCTAATCTCCCACACAGAGCTGTTCTTTGAGTGGAGATATTATTCCATTAAGAGAAAATGAAAGGGTTTGCTCTTTGTTTTTCTTATCAGCGCTGGGGCCATCACTTAATAGGTTAATTCACTTTGACAACTCTTATTCAATTGGCCGTATCAATTTCACTTTTCACCATTTCAGCACTTCGATGGCTTCATGTTTTACTATTAAATCAGTGCTTTAAAGTTACAGTACGTCACTTTTTTGGTGGCGTGTCTGCTGCTTGCTGTTATCTGTCGAGATGTCGTTGCTTTGCCTGGGATGTTCCGCAATATTCCATTAAATGTATATGTCTGTCATTTAGTGAATGTTGTAGTTTTTAATGCTAAAATATTTTAAAAACATGCATTCTTACTGCGAGTGAACTCGCCTCTCCACAGACCTGACCTGTTACTTAGCCTGATGGTGTTATCTGCTCGACTTCACGAAGGTAGTAGATAGGTTTAATTCCATACTGTGGAACATTGTAGGCAAAAAACATCGTAAAATATCCATAGAGACAAGCAAGTGACCCTCCACCAGTAAAATTACATAGTGCACCTTTAACATGTTGACTTAAAGTTGCTGTCTGATTTTTCGTGTCATGAAAAACGGAATTAGTTCATTTTAAATGGTTTGCAGTGGTCCAAAGTTAACTCTGTCCAAAGTTAACTCCGATCTTTTGCCATCACTGTAAAGCAACAACAACTAGCATGCTAACTCACTTCCTGATTATCGACAATAAAACGCTTTATAACTAGATGCAGACAGCACACAGTGGACTTATTTTGATCTCAAGAGCTGCTTATGCAATATAGCTGTACTGGGGCAGGGTACATTTTGTTCATATACTTTGTTCTGCCTTGTCTGATCAGTTGATTACATTGCATTATGTTGCCTCAGTTTTCCTCCTTTGTTAAAGACAGTTAGGGTTATTTCAGTTTAGATTTCTGACTTGTTTTGAATAATTACATCCATTAATAAACCAGATCTGTTCTCCCTGTGCGTCTCCAGAACCAGTCCTGTCTAAAAGTGTTATATTTGACACTCTCTCCGCTGCCTCTGCTCGTCTGACTGATCCAAACTTGCGAAGCCGATCAAGGGTGCTTTTATCTCTGGAAGTGGACACACACATTTATTTTTTATATTTGATTTCATCTGCTTATGACACATTAACATCCAGCTTTCATTCATGGATCAAAGGCCAAAACAAATGACTTTTTGTTTTTACGGCTCTAATCTACCACCCTGACAATATGCTATCACAGCTTCACTTTAAAGATGTGCCATGTAATATTTCTGGTGGGCCTTTGTCCTTGGAAATGTTTTTGCTTTGCCCGGAATGTTCCACAGTATGGCATTAAAGGCGCTGTACCTGATTTTTTTTCCCCATGTATTTGAGCAAAATGTGTCTCGCCCCAGTACATATATATATTGTATAAGCAGCTCTGAGGTCAAAGTAAGTCCACTGTGTACTGTCTGCATCTAATTATTAATTTCCAATAATCAGGAAGTGCACTGTTGGCATGCTAGTTGACAGAATAACTCCACTCTGGTCTCTGACAGTTGTGAAAAGTGCTTATAAACTCATTGTGGTGAATAATTAGGATGAATGCATAAGGTAAGTGAGTAATAACTTTGGACCACTGCAAACTGTTTGAAATGAACTTGTTACTTAAAATCAGATACAGCGCCTTTTGGTAAGTGGCAACACCAGGTCAAGTTGCAAGTCAGATCTGTGTTCTTACACTCACAGTAAGAATGCATGTTCTGAAGGTGTTTTATAAATTGAAATGTAGTTGTTTGTCACATTGGTCTTGTCCCCTGGTTTGACCTCAGAGCTGTGAGCCCATGTGATAATACTCCATAGTTACAGCTGCCATATGCTTTTATACTGGTCCAGGCCCCATCTCTCACGGACCATAAAACCCCCTATAAACCCCGACCTTTGTCTTTGTCCTCTGCATCAAACCATCACAGCTCACTTAGGGGAGGGGGGAAAGGAAGGGAGAGAGGAAGGGGAGAGGGGAGAGGAGATGTCAGTGCAATTTTAAGGTTAGCCTGTATTGTCTCCTTAGGGAAATTTCTCATTTGCATTTGACCCATCCTTCAGTGTTTCTGGGTTAAACCTTTCTTGATGTTGAGCTAGTCTTGGTCAGGACTACCTGGAGGGTTTTACAGGGTGTGTTCATGTGACATCATCACACTGTCGAATCCCTGTAGTTTAACCTGAGCTGAGACAGGTCAGAATCCTCAGGAGTTCTCTGTGTAACTGTCAGATGCAGATGTGTGGTCCTGGTTTATGATTAATATCTCTGTAATTACTGGGCCTTTCCACATGAAACAGAAACTCGCACAAAGTTCAATGTCTTCTCTGTCAGTTTAAATAAACAAAAGCTTTCCACAACAGCTTCAGAAAGTGGAGCCATTATCAACCCCAAAGATGTGATTGTTGTGATTGTAAACCATGAGATTAATACTGCTGGATCGCGGACCTATTGTACATGTTTTGGGTTGATGGGGGAAACCGAAGAGAGAGGACATGCAAACTCCACACAGAAAAACCTGGGAGTTGAACCTGGAACCTTCTTGCTGTGAGGCATAAGCACCGTTGGGAAGAATACTTTGAAAATGTATTTAGTTACAAAATACCTGAATTACATTTGTAATATATTCTGTTACATGGGCCAAACAGACTACTATATTCTGAACACTTGGAATACGTTGCATTATATTTTGGTAAAAAAATACTTTTACATAGTTTTACATAGTTTTTACAAACTTTTTTTTTTTTACAAAAAATTCTGTTGCTTTGTTCGTCATGCATTAAATTATGTCTAATTACAGAAGTAAAAACTGCACGCACACCCTCACTAATCTCACTAATCTCACTAATCTCATTAAGAACTCACAGTACAAAGCCTATATTACATGAGAAAGTGTAAAATGTATTCCTTCTAATTTACCAAAGTAACTGTATTCTGAATAACACCAAATGAGAAAATAACTGTACCGGAATACAAATACTCAAAATGAGTATTCTGAATACGCATCTTTGGTACATGTATTCAGATACTTCCCAGCACTGGGCATAAGTGCTATCCATCCCTATGATTTGTACATAATAATGTTACC
>JACM01002364.1:0-40962 GCA_000787095.1 Periophthalmodon schlosseri | reverse complement strand
TGGTGGTGAATGTTGGCAGAATAGTCCTTATTTCCCCTAAAATAGGCTGAAGTATGTCCGTCCATGTCGCCATAATGCTGTGCCGGGCCAGATCGTGAGTATCCATCTTGCTGACCAGGTTAGCTTACCGTAACTAAGTGTGGAATGAATAACTTATGCAGTATAAACTGTCTTATGAGATTCAGAATCTCTTTTGCAAACGAGACCTGGCCAAGGTAGCAGCGATCGCAATCAATACATACAGGTAACCAGTGCAGTAAGCTAATAAGGTAAACATTTTGCAGTTATTTTCAAGATAAATTTGAACAAGCCTCACCAAACTTTAAAAAAATGATTTTCTTAAATGTAGACCAAGTTGTGACCAGAGTAACTGAACATTTGTGGATTTCTTATAAAATACAATAGCGGTAAGTGAGACTGTGAAATCATCATTCAGTGAAGACAGATTCTATCATCTAAAATCACTGCATAGCAAATGTCTGATAATGGGCCATGGTCCTTCGTCTTTCATATTCCTGAATTCCCCCCTTGTTAATGCTAAAATGGTCTTTTTTGATTCTGGTTGATTTATTTTTCACACTTACCCAGACATTTGGTAGCTAAAATGAAACCCACTTGCCATAACACACAGTACATCTTCATAATCATGGCCTTGGTCTAAACCTGCATTAGAGCTTGGAGACCTGCTGTATTGTTTAGAGTCCTTGGCCTGACCTTGTGTGGTGTTCCCGGTGCTGCCTGCTCATCAGCGCAGTGAATGGTGCAAGGGCAGGGGAGCAGGTAGCACCCAGATGCTGCTCCTGTCAGGGCCCGGCTGCACCTGTCAGGGCCGGGCCGCTCCCGTCAGGGCCGAGCTGGGTGCCGTCACCGGAGGATCAGCACTCTGAGCCCTCATAACACCGCTGGGGGCTGGGTCGCTTGTCCTTATAAGCCCTGAAGCCGGTTGGAGTGGAATGTCATTACAGAACAATGCTGAGCTGTCAGAGAAGTGTCAGAGTAAGAGGGTACTTGAGGGTACTGTGCCCTTGAAGAAAAACGATAAAATAAATGGTTAGATTAAAGCGACATGTTATGCTTTTTCTGGTATGTAGTACTAAAGGACACATATTATGCCAAATGAGTTTTTATTTTACCTTTTAACCATGTGAACATTTTCCCAGGATTGTTGTGTCACAGGTAGAAACCATTTGACATTTTTAACTCCATAAATCATCCCCAGATTCATTCATAGCATTTCTGCCAAATGTGTAATAAAAATTTGTCCTTGAAACTATAATATAAGATCATTATTTAACATTTTGTCTTGATGTAAAATGACTTAATAATTGAAATAGATCAATTACTTTCCTGTTCAAAACTGCAGAACTGAGAAGCCTTGCCTCTTAATAGTAGCATTTCACTGTAGCAAACATCATATTCTCATTTCAGGTTTCAAAATGTGGCCATTTTGAAACCTACATATGAGTCGGCGTTAATATTTAGTATAATCTTATAACATTGTGCCAACTTATAACACAAAAAAGAAATAGATGTAGGCAGCACTGGCTCTAGTTCACACTGTTTGGGTGTCCTTAAGACACTTCACCCGCCTTACCACTGATGACAATGCGAGTGAAGTGGTTTGCCCAAGGACACATTGCCAGCAGCAAGGATCACATCAAACCTGTTATGATCTTCTCAAGGCTGCCTTACCTCTACAGTCTTTCTCTTATTACTGTAAAATTATTGCAAACTCACCACTCACATCTCCAGACAGGATGAACTTGTCAATCTCTGATCACTTTGGCTTCAGAACAGAAGAAGGCTCTTCGATGATAGGCCTCGATGTCTTCAACTTTTCCAACAAAGTTACCAGTTGACTAACCTATACATATATTTATAACATATATCACATATTTTGCTATATTACTTCTTACACTACTTATATTGGCAGTGAACATGTAAAACTGCCCCCAAGAGGTGGGAATCTGGAAATGCTCCTGTCAAAAACAGAAAACTTCTGGATTCATTAACATATTCACCAAGACATATTGTGCTTTCTTGCTTTGCTATGTAGTTCTAATCTATGACACCCGTGGATCATTATGTTATAATTCAGACATTTTAAATCGCAATATTCATCTAAAACGACTCAATAAAAGAAACAAGTCCCCTGACTTCTGCATTAGAAAAACTGCAGTGCCCAATGGGAGCTGACATCGTCGTAACGTCATCAAAACAAAGAGCTGTGCAGCTATGGATAGCTGCAGATCATGCTGGTTTGTACCAAAATTACTACACGGTGCTACCAAATCAAACGTGTATCACTGATTAAGAAAATGAAATTGGAGAATGAAGTAAGTACTGAGCAGGCGGTGTATACAGGCAGTGCTGAAAACGGGAGTTGATTGGCCATATGGCATCTTGAAAAAATGCGATTAAATATTGCTCCAACACGAATCACTCCAAATACAATTTCGGTGAGAAAATGAGTAGGGGAAACAACTATAACATGATTAAAAGCTCTGATAAGTCAGTTTTGCAGAACTTGTCAGCTCTAGGACTCTTACTCCTTATGGACTTAATGTTGATTTTGACCTAAGATGGTTTTGTGATATTGTCAAATAGTGCATGTATATTTGTTTCTTTTTTGTTGTTGTAGAGTGGGCTGACCTCACTGCGTGACCTCACACTGGGACCTCCCATTTGTTGGAGGGGTATATGAGCACCTGGGCTTGCAACCATTTTGTATACTGTGGGTGAAAGACAGAAAGAAAAAATTGATCTGATGAAGGCTTTTTGACTAAATTTAATCTTAAAATAAAAAAATAAAAATTAAAAAAAAAAGTTTTGGACATGGGCCAATGAGTGTGCTATGCTAGTTGTCTCCAAATAACTCTTTGCCTACCAAGGATGAAAATGTTTGTCCTTTAAAAGTCCTGCATTATGCAAAATTTACTCTTGTGAGCTTCTAGTCATGTTAAAATGTTGTTAGCTCATTAAAAACATACCTGGAGTTGTGTTTTGATTCATTCACACATGTTTGAGTTCAAATGTTCTGTTCCACCTTATGATGTCATGAAGCGATATTTTTTCAATATAACAGCTACCCTTTTCCTTTTGTTCAGTAGAGATTAGCAATTCCAGGGCTGAAATTATCCATGATGATCCATGATTCTAGTGAAGGTGTATGAAGTTTAAGAACACAGCGGAGTATTTCCTGTATTACCACATGAGTCAGTTTGAGAGAAGAACTCCTAAATATGGAGAATTTGTGTGTTAAACATGTGTGAATAAGACAAATCACAACTCCAGGTATGTTTTTGATGAGGAAACAATATTATAACAGAAAATAGTGTAATATGGGCCCTTTAAATCCCAACTGTTTTCTACCCAGGACAAACTTTTCTGTAATAGGGACGTATTAATATCATACGACCGTAAGATAGGTGCACATGATGATTGTTGATTTGTACATTAGAACCAGATGCAAGACAGATAAAAAATGAAATGATGTTTCGCGGAAGTGCATTTGTCATTTTTTTTTTGTCTCAAAATAGCCTCTTTTGATGAAAACTGATGTCATGTAACTATTGATAACAAAAGAACAGATTGTTGTAGAATAAATGACTGGAGAGAGAGGCTGGAGAAGTACCCGGAGACATGAACCCTCCAGACATTGTGATAGTGTTGTCCATTCCAGTCTAGTACAGAACAGTCTATGCTTCCATTGTAGGGAGTATTATACCTCTGATAACAAGGACTGAGCTGGCATTAAGGGTTCTCAGTACAGCACAGCAGGGCTATTTCTCTTACACATATTTTTAATGGAAGCAGAGATTTCCTTTGGCACAAACATTAAAAGTTTACTGTAGCACAATTTCTTTTCTATACAATTGCAAAGTTGTTAAAAATAAAAACTTTGGCAGGCTGGAGTTTGCTTTTACGAAAATGGCTGGCAGTGAAAGACTTAAGACAGTCCATTCAAATAGCATAAGCAAAAACAAACAACTGCTCCCTTAAGGGCATCACCATTACGTTTATTTCCAAAAATGGTTCCTTGATGTTTTTTTTTTGTTTGTTTTAGGTGTAAGTTTTTTTTTTTAGGACTGCCAAAAAGCGCAATGTTCAGAGCAAGTGCATTAAGGTGTCCATCTGCCAAGAGGAGCAATCTATTAAGATAAACAACTCTGAGTCTGTGTGAGATGATCCACTCTGACACACGGGCGCATTTGCAAGTCTTTCACAACACTGTTATCGCTCCTATCTGCGTTTCTGTTTACTCTGGCAACACTCAGAAAGGAAATATTGGAGATAAACACTATTTGGCCTGGAAATATACACAATTTGCTGATGTGTATCAAATTATTAGCATTCACGCAAACATATCAACACTGTATGGAGATCAAAACATGGATTTGATGTCATCTTTGAAGTCAACATCAACATTTGTGGGTACAGGAAGGTAAACTGATCGCACATCTCAGATACCCTTTTTTGTTCTATCGGTGTTGGAAGGTGATACAAGCTGGAGCTGTCAAACTTTAATTGGTGCCAGTGGGCAAATGCTAAACAACTCTGCCAGTGTTGTACCATCTGCGTCATTAAAAAATCACATGCCATTGAAAAAAAAAAAAAAAAAAATTAATTAAAAGCAAACTGTTGAATGGGTGCTACACTCAATGGAATATCGTACTCTCTCTTATACTCTTAGTTGCATTTTTTACCTCGTTACCTGCTTTTTAAGGTTAATTTCACATTCGGTCACTTCAAGTTTGAAGATGAATCTCTTAGACTTTTTTCAGAATCTGTGCAGGTTGTAGCTATGAGGAATTCCGCTCATTTCCACATCATCTCTGTATAATTACAAATATTTGCCGATATGGAAAATTTGACTGTGTGCAGAACCAGATGTGTAGCATAAACCAAGATTGAAAATGAATTATCAGATGGATAAATATTTTTGGTTTTTTTGTAAGGTTAAGGTTTTGGGTAATTTGTTCTCTGCATTTGACCCATCCTTAAATACCGCTGGTGCAACCTATCAGGAGCAATGGAAACCCAGCTTCAAATCTTAAGGTATAGGCTTGGACCTTAGCTTAAGAGCAGCATGGTGGCTGAGTGGCTAGCACTTTCACAGCAAGAAGACTCTGGTTTTGACTCAAATTTGGTCAATCGGGTGGAGTTTGCATGTTTCTCCCCACGTCTGCATAGGTTTCCTCCAGGCTGTCAACCCAAAACATGCACAATAGGTCAAAACCTCCAGCTAAAGTAGTCCTGATCAAGCCTAGCTCAAGATCTGGAGATGGTGCTCCACTATGGTACCCACTGCTCCTGACAGGTTGCCCCAGCGGCATTGAAGGACGCTTCAAATGCAGAGGACTTTTTTCCTTATAGGGAGAATACCTTACCTTAACCTTAGTTGGAGGGCTTGTTCCTATGGTGCATGTTTTGGCTTGATGGGTTGATTGAAGTAAGCTTCTGTTTAAACATAGTTAAAGAAAAATTCAATATGCGAACTAGACAATTTTGAGTGAAGACGCTTGGCTGCTCATCCAAGCCGCTTCTTCAGGTCTGGTCAGATTGCTGGCCCAACACAGTATAGGCATCAAACTCCTCAGAACTACTTCCTGTAAGATGAGAGATCCAATAACCAAGTCACCATGTCCTAATTAATATAAAATGTGCTTGGAACAATACAATTCAATTTGCAATTTGCCTTCCACGCCTTTGTCACACGTCCTTTTAGCTGCTGTCGAAACACTCGCCTTTTTCTGCTCACTCAGATTGTAGTGATGAGAATGTGTGATGAGGTCTGAGGAGGTGCATCTGAACAGTGGCCCCAATCAGCCATCAGGGGCCCAACTGGAGTGAGAGGGGCTCCGGGAACATGATTACTCTGCCCGCTGCGTGATTACCCAGCATGCCTCTGGACACCCTAATACACGGACAGCTACGGACTGGTGGGAGGGGCTCACTATATCTCATGTGACCGCAGCAAGATACAAGGACTCTAAAATACGTAATTAAAGAAGTGACAGTACCTCTTATTCCAACCGTTCGCAGAGGCAGTTTTATGAAAGGGGATTCGGGGTGGCAGAATATTCATAGGAGTGAGCGGGCTGCAGACTGGAGGGGATGAATACTGATGGAGATGGAGGACCGGGGGTGGAATGCATTAGGGAACGTTTATCAGGAACGCGAAGGGCTGCAGTGATCAGGAGTGGGCCGAGCATGTTCCCCCAGAGCTGGAGAGGGGGGAGAGTGGGAAGGAGGGCCAGATGACAAGGGCAGTTTGGTGTTTATTTGGATGTAGGGGACAGAAAAGTGAAGGATGATAATGGCGATGCACTGTGAGTATGTGTGTGGTGCCAGCAACAAGGGCACACAACAGGAGGCACTGTAAGGATATGTGCATATTATTCGGATATCATACTGAGTTATGAAACCCAAATTTTGTCAAAGATGTTCTAAACTTAATCTTAAGGGGAGACACTAAAGGCAAAACATTTTTGCATTTTGCTGTCTAAATATATAAGCTTATATAACCCGGAAATAACTAAATTCTCCAATCTCTGCCTAAAGATGTTTTTATTTTTTATGTAATTTAAATGTACTCTATGTTAATTTCTGGAGGTGGCATAGAATAAATAGAAAGTCAAAACTATACTTTGGAAGATTCTCCATGGAGCTAGATATGTTTTATGCCATACTATGGACGATAAAGCCAAAGCTACAACATCTCCATGGGAACAAGTAGGAGAAGGCCCTCCTCAGACCAAATAAGAGTCAGGTTTGTGGAGATGCAAGCCCGCTCAGAGTAACAACACATGGTTTGTATTTCAGTTCAATTCAAGCATCCAATGTGTAAAAACATGCTTTTATCCTAGACTGTTTTTTGGCTAAAAGTTTACACTGTGAGGCTTTAATGTGGTTGAATTTGTTTGTTGGGTTTGGAGACAGGGCTTTTGGTAATCTTTCCTGATCTGGTTTATTTTTATTCACATTGCCTAATACATTACCAGTTATCTATAATGTGACCCGCTTTATGAAAGTAAAGTAAAAAAGTAAAAGAAAACTACTACTTTTTAATTGGACTTACTTTGCTTCTAAAATTCAATGGAGCTCAACAATCCTGCCCACTTTGAAGTCTGCTCTGGTTCTGGAAGTAAATTTCCGTTTCTTTTTTCCCAGAGACTTTTCCAAAATTTCAGATATTAAGAGTTCAAATGTATTGCAGAGGCTAACCAGCTATGTACTAGCTACTAATATCCAAAATGCGGTTGCTTTAAGACCCAAAAGCATGTTTTAAAACAAAAAATTCAGTGAAATGCTTTAATAACTTAGCAATTTATAAAGTTGCAGAAACAGATTTTAAATACAATTATATGTCTGGTGGTCATTAGTTACCACACAGCTGATTAGCCCTGAGCATTCAAACGTCAATCTAAAATTTTTTTCTGAAAGTATATGAGAAAAATGAATGGGAAATTTATTTCTGGAACCGGGGGCGGACAGTCACTGTTGAGCTCCATATTTCAATATTGTGATTATTAATCTTAACATCCTGAATACAACTATTTATTTTCTTTTATTTGGGAAAAATCATAGACTGTATAAAGAAGTTGACTAAGGTAGTGTGACGTCACCCAAAGCGTTCAGCTCCAGTCAAATGAAGCTCATCAAGGCTAACAGTTACAGGGGCGAATTTGGAATAGAGTTCCATATTTGGATTTCTGACCGCAGGTATCATAGCAACTGGAGAGCCAATCCAGAGCGAGGCTGTTGAAAGTAATGGCTCTTCCCACTTGCACTGCTGGTTTAGCAGGGGGTGGGCGCTTAGCAACTCTGTCAATCAAACCTGTTGCTAACGCTAGCCTAAGCAACCTCGGGTAAAGAAGGTGCTTGATTTGTCGGTTATTAATGGTCACATCTTGATTTACGGACACAATAGCGAAATAAAAATACCAGAATCAATACAAAGTGAAATGGAGCCAGAGTCGATGGAGCCGGACGCGCGCCCATGCTCACTTCCTATTTGGAACGCAGCTAGCAGGTTAGCTATATCCATTTATATGTACAGTCTATGGACAAAATGCATTATGTTTCTGTTGCTAAGATGTGACTTGCAAGCATCAGGAGTCCCAAACAGATGCATTAAAAATTAGTACAATAGATTTGATAGTCAAAAGTTTTCATGTCTGCCAGTGCGATCAGTCCATTGTCTCCATAACAAACTCATTTCCAATATGCATACTATGGAAATAACTTGTTCCACTATGTTTACCCGTAGTGGTTTTCATATCTCTTTTCAATTATCCTGCCAAGTGAAATTTCCATTACATTACACAGCTTATACTCAATAGACTTAATTTCATTTAATTTAATTTGAAATATTAACACAACACATTGGCAACAAACAGCGGATTTCTACTGAGAAGCTCTTGGTTGCATGGATGAACTTGGATGCTTTCATTGGGCTGTAGATTTGATGTAGGGTTGTTCAGGTGGAACTGGCTCTCCACATGAATTCCACAGATAAGTGCAGAGGTCTTATGTCATTTTGAGCACCCTTTCCATTCCAGGTACTCGTGCAATCTGCAGCCTTTCATCGGGGACATAAATAGCAGCAAAAGGAATAGGCTAACAAAGAAATGCAATAACAGAGGAACACAGTGGGAGAGCTTCACCTGGAAAACCAACATGGTGAACATATGTATTATGCATTAGCAGCAGGTGGATTTAAAATTGATAGCTTTAGTGTTTTTTTATTATTATTATATTTTTTTAATTTTTATGTATTTATTTTTTTTTAGCTCCATTATTAATTTTTATTTATTTATTTTTTTTTAGCTCCACTAGTATTTAGCTCACCTGAATCTGTCAAATTAAAAGAAGTATATGTAGGATTTTTCAGATTTTTCACAAACAAGCTATCAGTGTCCAAATGCTGATTAACAATTAGAATGGTTGGCTTCTATTATTGTCTTATTCAAACGTTCACTAGGCGCAGAAGTTGTTATTTGCTGCGGGAAATAATGTTATCTCCCCCTGCTGATGGTGGTGAAGAGGAAGAGCTGAAGCGGCTGACGGTTTTACTGCTGCGGTGGGTTTGCAGTGGTAGATGGTTGTCGAAGTTATAAAGGAGAACGATTGCTTGAGAGGCTGACATACTGTAGTGGTGATATTATGTTCCTGATTCAATATTGCTATTTTTAACTGGACGACTTATATTTATTCCAGTCATAGATTTGCACACAGTTAGCATGGCTTACAATTGACTGTGGTGACTATGAATGGAAACAGCCTCAAGTAAAGAAGATTTAATATGTAATGCAATTCAGGCTTTCGGGATATAGCGGATTACGTTGAAAGTGCTACATATAAGACATTGCTTTAGTGAGAATATCAGAATAACACTTTATTTTTACAGCACCCAGATAATTCGTAATCTACCTTCTCCATTAAAATCAGTCTAACAACTTGACCCTCTAACTTTTAAAGGGCCCATATTACGCTATTCTCTGATCTATGTTATAATGTTGTTTCCTCATCACAAACAGACCTGGAGTTTTGTTTTGCTTCATTCTTCATTCTTCTCTCAAGCAGAAAACATCCTGTTTCACCTTGTGATGTCATGTGGTAATACAGGAAGTGCTCCATTGTGTTTTTAAACTCCATACACCTTCACTAGAATCATTTGAATGATTGCTGGAACTGCCAATTCTACTGTGTTTTTAAACTCCATACACCTTCACTAGAATCATTTGAATGATTGCTGGAACTGCCAATTTCTACTGAACAAAAGCTAAAAGTTAGCTGTTAACTTGAAAACTACCGCTTCATGACATCACAAGGTGGAGCAGAGCATTTTGAGCTTGAGACGTAGACAGGCTAATAATAAAGGGTTACTCAAACATGTGTGAATGAAACAAAACACAACTCTGGGTATGTTTTTGAAGCGGTAACAGCATTATAACATGGCTTAAATCTCACAAGAGTCTATTTTGTGTAATATAGGACATTATGCGCTATTACATGTGTGTGACCGAACATTACAGATGCAATTTCAACTTCAGGTCAACACATTTCCAGCCACGCAAATTATTGTCTTCCTATTTAATTTAATCTACGTAACTAGAAAAAGTTCCACAGTTATCACTTTTGCCAAGAATGTCCAGTATGTAAGTATTATATATTGATTTATACGGTTTACTCTGAGTCTGTATTTCCATTCCATGAATCTATGAGGGTGAAAATAGCATATATATTTATCTACTTATTAAACCCTGCATTAAACCATGAGTCTTTCTGCACATTAAACACACCTGGGGGAATATGGAGTCCTGACCTTGTTCCCGTAACGGATTTCACTGCATGGTAATTGGCACCAGCGCCTCGGCTCCTCAAGCTGCGGTCGATCGTGTACCAACATCGTCTATGGCACATTTTAATGAGGAGAAAATAGCAATAGTTTCATGGTATAGGTTTTATTGTGGGGTAAAATGACAAAAGTGTAATCTAGAAAGTACAACCACATAAAAGGAACGTACAGGATGCGGTGATCACAATGTGCTCAAGTGTTCGAATGGTGTGATATTTTTAAAAAGGAGTGTCTTTGGAGAAACAACGTAATGCGTCATGGTAACAATGGATTCACAGTCAGCTGCTATGTACAAGAACATAACGTAGAGGGAAAAGGTGTAGCGGTAACAGCCATTTTAGAAAACATCATGGACAGAAGAGAAAGGAGTTCAGGGAGTAGACAGGGAGGTGGAATAGAACTCTAGAGGGGACTTTCAGGTAACATATAGTGACTGACCATCAACCTGGCGGCCATGTTTTGACTGTAGCCACACAAACTATTGCCTTTTTCTTTCAATTAGTTTTGTTAATTTGACATTTTAGTATCTACGTCATAGTGGTGGGTGATGTTGACTTGATTATCTGGACTTTTTATTTTTTTAATTATAGCCTACGCATTTTAATCTTGCAATCGATCAGAATGTGGCTAAAATGTGCCTGTAAATACCCAAATTGTAAATATATCATTTTTTCGCATAACTGAATAATAATTGTGGAAAGCCAGCATACTGCCAAATAGCTTATTGTGTATCAACTTGAAATTAAACATTTTATCTGCAGTAAAACTTTTTTCTTCATAAATCAAATTTGGTCTTTACTACAGTACCAAGATGGCCGACGCATTTTCCACAGCTGCAGTTACAAGTACCACTCTAGCGTTTTCTATCCCATCTCCCCGGTTCCGCTCATTCACTAAGATGCGTACATTAGCAGTAAGAAGGTGAAAGGGTGTCTGTACATTAGGAGTCCATTCTAAATCGGAGTTCCATTTGCCCATTGTGATTCACAGATCCATCGAGTGCTAGGGTGAGAATGCATAGAAAATGTGTCCAGCTAAACACTCCCAGTCAAGCCAGCTATAGGTTAGGTTAGATTCCTCTCTGCTACAATTCTACTGCAGCAACATTCAGAAAAAAAGGTTCCGCCAAGCGCACCCTCAAAGGTCTTCTACATAACACATTGCAACTAGCCGTTAGCTTAACATTACATTGGGCTACACAATAAAGTACACAATGAATTGCAAAAAGGAATATAATAAACATAAACAAACTTACGACTGACAGACTTACGAAATTTAGCAAACTGCAAAATAAATAAATAAATAAATCCACTAAAAAGCTAGCATTTATAGAATCTCAATCTGTAAATGAGAGAAAAAAAAAGCGTAAAATTTGAAAAATACATGTAGCATACTGGCAAGAATGCTAATGCTAATATTGTGTAACCCTAAAACACAAAACATCAGCCTTAGGATGTCCATATTTTCTCATATAGTTCTTTTTCTTTTCTTTTCTTTTCTTTTTTTGAATAATGCTTAGTGTTCCAATAACTTGCGAGTCATGATTTCGGAGAAAACATTTTGAAAATAAATTTGAACCTTCAAAATCTTCAGCAAAAGGAATAAATTAATGATGAGTAAATAAGTACATACATAAAAATGGTTACCCCAATAAGAAAATATGTTCATCCTTAGCAAACAACCCCATTTTCCAACATAACAAACTTCACAAATTCACACCGTTTTTCACTATTACAAACCCAACTCTTTTGGTCCACACATTACATTATCATTGGGTTCTGTTTTAAATACAAGTGCTCTATTGTCTCTACATTTGAGTTTCCTAAGTTTTACATTTACGTGCGGTGTCTAAAGCTGGTGTGTGTCTATACCTCTAACTTTCTCTCCACCTTTCTGCTTTGGAATATAAAGGAGCGCTAGAGAAAACTGTATACATCCTCTCGGACCTATCGGCGCTGGTTATAATTCGAGATCAGGAGGTTACAAAGCGCGCCGCCATAATGAACCACTCTTGTCTCTCAGTCTCCACTTCAAACGGGATAGGATCACAGCAAGGGCCCATTTTAATTAGGGAAAGTCGGCAGCGTTGGGCAGCCTGATAGACGAGAGCGGGAGATTTGTGCTCGGGTCAAAGAAAAGAGGTGAGTCGGTTTGCAGTCACGCTGGGAATAATTACGCTAATTCCTCCGACCGAACGGAATTTTCCTTCAAGGCACGGGAAAAGACTTGAGGATGGGTATAAATTAAAATTACGAGAAGTGTACAGCATATATAGGGACAGTTTTTTTGCCAATTCGCTAAATATGTATCGGGTTGTTTGACGATTATCTACAGCATCGCAGATACGTACAACGGCAGTCGATTCGGTGTACGTGGAGTAGTTCTGTAATGCATTTTTCACCTTGTAACATATTTAAAGCAACATTACGTAACTCTATGTGCTGTCTGAAGATGAGTTAATTCCATGTATTTGTAAGTTTTCGAAAACTTGCTTTTTCACAATTTTTGTGTGTCAAATATATGTCAAATTTATCCTTGGCAAACTATTTTAACCAACATAATCTCATCTACTTCCAACATTTGATGAAATTAATAGTAATAGTTTTTTACTGTGACTTAATAATTAATATTGGGTATTGTTTCAATGGTTTGGTTTATGCAATCGATAGCCGCTCACTTGGCATAGGTGAAGGCCTGTATATACTTTTTAACGAGTTTATAAAAGGTATTTCCTCTTACGTTAGAGGCACACCACACCTCGTAGCCTACAGAATGTAATTCTGACCTGAAAGATTGCTGCTGTAAAGTTACATAATGTTGCTTTTCCTAAAATCTCTTTGTTCATCAACTTTAGCCAGTCTTTCAATTGGACTTCTTCAATTTGGTTCTTGGACAAATCTTAGCTCCGACGAAACTTAACAGTGCAAGAGTACTTTTTTGAGGAACTGAAAACCGATCATATCAGGACCTAGGACTCGCCAACCCACACCACCACATTCCCTTTCAGCACATCCGTGATCTCACAATTGAGCTTGTTGAGTCGTCCGTCTAAAATGAACAAAGATTCCCTGGATGGCGTCATGAGGTACTGTCCGAAAAGTCCGCTGCTCACCATAATCCGATTCTTAGCATTCCACGGCCATTCGTACGACTTGGTGGCTTCTTTCAAACTCTTGATCATTTTGACTTTGCCGCTGCTGAGTTCAACGAAAAGAACATCGGTTTGGCGTCCGGAACTGCCGAAAATGTTGTACTGGTGAAGCTCGGTGAAGGATCTCTGGAAGGCTACGTCCGACAGGTGTAGATTGGTATGGATGTCAAACGGATCGCTGATCTCGCCACGCTCCGATACGGTTTGGATTCTCATAAGTCCGTCGGTGTCGTCAACGGTAACCAAGTAGTGTCCATCGGGAGAGACGTACGGAGTGCCGGTTACGTCGCGGTTGTATCCGATGACGCTGTCGGTAACGCTGTCCAGGATGATTTGAGGTTGAGTGGCCCCGGTAGAGTCGGCCTTGCAGTTAACAAAGTAGTATCCTCCGAGGTGAGTGTAGGCCATGGATTTGGGGATGCAGTTGTACTCCTGCAGGCTGATGTTTTTCACGTATGATGTCGTCTCTAGGTCGATTTTGTGGAGGACAGGCTCATTACGATGAAGGATGAGGCCGAACCTGTCAACAAGGAAAAAACAAGAGTATATCAATGACACAGCAGCTGGTATGTCTTAAATATTCAACTGTTTTCATCTGATTAAAGTCTGCAGCTATATTAAATGAGGAAATTAAATTAAAAGTTTCCTGATTTTATATGACTTAATTTTCAAAGAAACCAAACCAGACTTATTGCAATAATGATCTGATATTCGGATGCAGGACATCATGGTATAAATTCTAGTTTTATATTTAAAAAAATTAATAAATAAAAATGTATCTCACGTTTATTATATTAACAATAGGGCCGGGCATGTTAACGCGTTTTATAAGCCGCTGCGCTCGTCTTTACCCCTCTCTCTCTCTCTACTTATACACACATTAGTGGGTGGGCCTGCTGTGTCTGTGCACTGGACATGAGGAGAGAGAGAGAGCGACAGAGACGAGTCCAAGCTCCATCTGAGTTTTTATGCTTTTCAGAAAAGAGCCAGTGATCACGGAGAAACGTCCCGCTAAACTCTGCAAACCGAGAGTGTTGCTAAATACATAATTCAATATGCGCACAGAGGTGTTGCCGATCTGTCAGCTGCAATGTGCGGAGTTTACCGCACGTGTCAGTCATGTTTACTTTAAAAACTACAGAGATATTCAAATCCCACGTTTAGTAACCAGTGAGCTGGTTTGAACTAGGACTGCACCAGAACTGAACAGGACTAAACCGAGGACTAAACAGGAGGACTGACCTTTACCAGACCTGAATCAGGACTAAAGTAAGACTAAGCCAGGACTGTGGAAGCCTTCTATTAGGCTCATAGTGAACAGAAAGAAGCAGCAGACCACACAGGACAACCACAGGGGAAAAAGGTTCAGCTTCAAAAGGTTAAATAACATTACAATCCTATATTTGAATGTAGACATTAGAAAAATAATAAAATAGGCCAATACTGAGCCTTTTTATGGCCTATTATTTTGACTTTTATTTGGACATTTTCAAATAACCCAAATACAGAAAAATGATATCCAAGTCAAACCAGCACAACACTGGATGAATGCTACAGTATATTTAAGCCTAAAAGGTCAAATAAACAGCAATTTAGGAGCAAAAAACACCTTTATTATATTGCGAATAATCGCAATTCAAGGATGCCATTAATCGCAATTAAAAATTTTAATTGCTGCCCAGCTCTAATTAATTACATTTTTTGTGTAGAAAGGTAAGTGTTGATATATGGTATAAAAATGCACAGCAGGTTTAATTTCCTAAATCCAAAATGAAAACCAGTGATTCTCAGATTAACCTCACTATGTAAATAGGTGGTATTTTATTTCTATGGGGTATTAACTGCTAACATATAACATATTTAGATCACCATGTTACCTTTTATTGTTTTGAAAATGCTATATTCGCCGAAAACATTGTATTAACATTTTTGACACTCTACGCCCCCCCCTCACTCCCCCTTCAGAGCGCGATCACAACACTATCAGCATGCATCCCGCTAATGAAGCTACTGACATCACGTCAGGTTTGTCAAGTTGTTGGGTAGAGTTTTTTTTATCATTCTATTGCATATATGTGGAGTATTGTCATGTGGGAGAACGGATGACGTAGGTTTGTGGGTTGAGCATTGAACAGAATCCTACAGCTAACTATAAGGAGGGTTTGAATAGGGCCCGGGAGAGATCGGTAAATTATTGAAACAAGCATGGATGACGTCTAAAAGCTCTTCGATTTTGCATAACCCCATAATACCCCCTCTTTAAATTATTGTTATAGTGTTGTCATGTCGTAGTGACTACATAAAATGTCTATATTTTAAATGCTTCCTGTTTGAATTCAAGTTGAGAATTCAGTAACTAACTTCTCATTTGGTTTTGACAGTTTGTTGATTTAGCAGAGTCTGATTTCATTTCAGATCGTAACACAAAAATTAAGCGAGATTGCTTCCATCATTTGGGTTAATTGAGAAAGGCAAATTTACAAAATAAATTAAAATTCATTACCCCAAAACCGACTGGTGAACCAATGCCTCTAAACCCTCTTTGCAAATTAAATAAAAGATTATACATTTTGTTTGACTTCCTTGGTTAACATCCCATCAATTTTATGAGTGTGTGAGATCACATGAAACCCTTTTTAATAAAATTATAATAGGCTCACATGTGGCTGTGGATGAGTGGAAATGCGAGTCATTATACAAAGCAAAGTACCCATTAGCGGCGCATTAAGAGGCGAGCAGGGCGTAGGGGAATATGCACGGCTCAATTAAACGCGTACATCAGCGGATCAATGCTGTCAGACACTTCAGTCTCTTTACCATTCATCATGTGTTATATAGTTCCAACACCCTGCTGTCCATTTGTGGGACTGCTATGAAAAAAGGCCACTAGCACTAGCACCTTATTGATCCTGCTCTCTGTGGTCTGTCTCTAGTCTAGACCTGATACTTTGTTTTGACCCACTTCAGAAGAAAAATAAGGTTTTCTTGTAGCTCGACTGGAGCCAGAGACGTTTGAGAACAGACGCGATGCATATTGTTGAATGAAATACATAAGCTAACAAACCCAAATCTAAATAAATCACTGTAGGACTAGCCATACCACCTTCACAATGTCCGATCGCGTCTGATCATGGAGGCTAAGCAGAGTTGAACCTGGTTAAGTCTCGGATGGGATATCGCTGAGAATACCGGGTGCTACAGTGGGACAGCAGGGGGTTCTAGACTAGTGTATACTGTCGTCGTGTCCTTACGCAAGACACTTCACCCGCTTTGCCTAGGATGAATGTGGAGTGTGCGTGTTGGTGGTGGTGGTCAGAAGGTCTGATGCCGCAGATTGGCAGCCTTCCGTCACTCTGCCCCAGGGAAGCTGTGCCTACAATAGCAGTTCACCATCACTGAGTTTTGAGTGAATGAATAAAGTAATGTCAAACGTATGAATCCAATATTAATCCAATGTATTATTATCACTAACAGGAAACTATGTAAATAATGTTTGGGGAACTTGTAATAATTCTGTATGCTAATTTGAACCATATGAGTAAAACAAGTTCTTAAATGAACAGTTGGCTCCGCCCACTTAGTCCCTTCTCTCGCTGATGTAGAACCATGTCTGAGATGGTCACAGTCACAGCCTATTTTTACTTCTCAAACTTATAAGTTACTTTTATTTAGAATTCATCTGGCTTTTGGGAGAACGATAGTGATGTAGTGGTTAAAGTGCTTGCCTAGAAACTGGAGGGCCACTGGTTCTTACCCCACTGTAAAAGGTTATTGTGTCTCTAGGCAAGGCACTTCACTCCTATTATCCACTTCAGACACACTATTTCATTAAATGGCTCAATAGTGCTTTTCTACCTTTGTGGGGTACTTAACATATAAGAACTATGCACTAGCACATTAATACACAAGTATACGCTGACACACTGAAGCATCTTGCCCAGCGACACAGCAGCAATATGCACAAGTGAAAAGCTGGGATTGAACTGTCAACCTTCAGATCCTTGGACAAACACTACCACTACTGCAAACCATTCGCACACCGTTTGCTCTGGTGGTTTTAAGTCAACGGCAAAAGCACAAAAGCACAGAGTTATTTTTTCTAAAACAGCATTATTCTGGATCTTCCTACTGTCTACCCACACGAAACCCTTTTGTTCGGTGGCGGATTCCATTGTCAGTGCCGTAATGTGCAGTTCACGTCCCAAGGCATCTGTCACGTTGGCTCAAAGTGCTCCGTGTTTGCCAGCTGTGCTCACTTCACAGCCAGACCCACAATGTGTGCGTATTGATTCCTCATACATGAAAAGCTGTTGGGGCAAATATGAATTTCATTGCAGGATAAATGCTCTTTTAACCATCAGTTTCCAGCCGTGTTACCAATAAATCACAGTGTAATTGCGCGGGCATTGATCTGTCACGACGGGCGGAGGTTCAAAACAATAGGCGAGCAGGCGCGGCTCAAAGGCATTTGGTTTATAAATCATCTGCTGCTCCCAATACCACTGCCAAATTGATTCTAGAACGGGGTTGCCAGGTCTGAATGTCAAAACTAGCACAACAGTAAACAGCGATATGAAACAAGCCCATCTCCGACAGTGAAAAATGTTGTTGTAAACTGTAAAAAGGTTGTATATTACAATACCGTCAACAATATAGACGATTATACATGGCCAGTTATTTTGTGCTTATCAAAGGTTTCATCAATAAGTCGTTCAAACTATTAAGCTATAACATGCGTAGATTATAATTTTACATTTTGTTCATACCTCCCGGGAGGAGGAGGCCCCAGGAAGACCCAGGACACGCTGGAGGGACTATGTCTCTCGGCTGGCCTGGGAACGCCTTGGGGTCCCACTGGAGAAGCTGGAGGAAGTGTTTGGGGTGCGGGAAGTCTGAAAGTCCCTGTTTAGACTGCTGCCCCCGCGACCCAGCCCCGGATAAGCGAAAGAAAACAGATGGATGGATTTTGTTCATTGTAAACCACAATAGTCCAGTGACTTCTTGTTCAAAACTGTAGAACTGATAGTCCCGCCTTTTCATAGTGGCATTTCACTGTAGTAAGCAGTATATTTTCATTCAGGATTTTATTGTTGAAAAATGGCATTTTTGGGCGCAACATGTATGACCCTGGGTTTGAATAATCATAAGTACAGAGCAGTGGGGATAGGGGGTAGTTGAAAACTGGAATTTTCTGAGCACTCCAGCCTTGAATGCAACAATACAGGATTAATCAAACATGCATGAACAAATCAGAATCTAACTTTTGGAAGACTTATGACGAGGGAACCCTGTTATAACATAAAAGTCCCCTTTATGTTCCCCTTTAAGTTAAGTTTGCCTCAGCTCCAAGAAGCTTTCTCAGTTCTGAAGTAAAGTATTTTGTAGTTCAATGGGAGTGAAGTTTATACTGAAACAACAGTCAAGGTGTATAGGGCTGCTTCGGGGTCTACTGTCCTCTGAGGGAGTTATTTTCACAGTTGTTAAGCGCCTGAGAATCTTTACCACGTCCATGAAACTGTTGTTGTTTTGATCTGGGTTTGAGCAAACTTTTGTACATGCCAGCGGTTTGCATTTTTGACCACCGTTCCTTTTCAAAGAGCAGATTCATTCACATTGAGAAAGCCTGTTGGATGAGAGGAATAACATTTTCAGCGCTAATTATACTGATGACTACTTTTTGAAGCCGTTGTTACCGAAAATATCTAGGCTTTAGTTAGGGCTGTGCCAAAACTCAAAAGATCGATAGCTCGTGATCTAAACTTTGGTCGACAGGTCTACAGCCAATCGTGTGGCAGTAAGAGCAGGTGGTACTGAAGAGGAGTCACCGCTCTCTTGTTTAGGTGAAAGCTCTGAGTCTCTTTATGGCTCCTCACAAGTTAACTTTTGTCTTAAATCTGCACAATTTGACCAAAAGTCCAGCGTCTCCTTCCCTCTGCCTCTTTGTGTGTGATGCCGTGTGACCCGCTCCCCTCCCTCTCTCTGATCCAGCGGCAGCTTCTCACCTTTTCTCCTCTCTTTTGTCTCTGCTTCCGATCATTATAATCCACGTTAGGGAAAGTGAACAACTGTTTTCTCAATATTTATGAGTGAAACTTAAGACCTAATTTAGCACACGGACATCGCACATGTTTCTGCCGGTAGCGTTAACGTGAGAATGCTTTTAAACTTAATATATTGTAAAAACTGATTCCAAACTTTAAATGTGGATTACTCTGGTATTATTGGTCCTATCAACACAAAATAAAACTGTAGTGATCCTGACATCCTTTGTGCCTGAAGTCCACCTGTCTATGTTTTTAATAAGATGGAAGATTGAATCGAAAATCCGAGATTGATCAATATGGGGGAAAAAACTTGATTTTTAATTTTTTTTTTCCCATATCGCCCAGCCCTAGCTTTAGTTAAGGTATAAGTGAAAACATATTTCACTTATACCTTAGACTACATCAAAAAATATATATATTCTCAATTTACAACCACCAATTCAGTGAACACTTGATGTGAGGGAACCAGAGAACCCAAGAGTGATTTTAATCAACCAACATCAGGCCTAAAACGTCTTTCAACAGCCACTTCACAGTCACATTCAAGGAGAGAATTACTCTCCTTACTTATATCTAGAGCTCATAAAATAAATGCAGCCATAAAGAGAAACAATAAGCTCCGGTAAAACATATTGGTAAGTCAGCACTTTTCCTTTAGTTCACATCTGCACTTGTTTTGCCAAAAGGCTTTCTGCGCAATGATTAGACTTTAGTGAAGAATAGGTGAGAACAGCCAGCGCTGCAGGGCACAGTATTGTTGGGTATGAAAGAAGAACTGGCTGGCTTTTTTGCTGACAGAGAGTTAGCGGACTGTAAGTCGATGTTTAAATAAATGATAGGCCATTGAGAGTGGCCCACAGCGCTGTGTTAGCTGCACAGGGAATCCCCTGTTGTTACACCAGCCACACAAGTTGCTGAGTGCATGTTAGCATTTTGGCCCAGCTCATGTTGCTAAATTGACAAATACAGTATATTTTCTTGAGGCCACAGGGCAGTGCTGGCTTGACACTTTGACAAAAAAATACCTGCAAAAAAACAAACAAAAGTAAAATCATGTGCTTTAGTTCCTCTGGAGGTTTTTTCTTCACCGACGAGGTAAAACACCAGACATGTACATTGTTATCAAGAACTTTAAAGTGATCTTCTCAGATGAATTGTTATTCGTTGTTGTGGGGTGAGTGAAGTGCCCGTCATCTCATTACGAAAAAACTGGTGAGCTTGTGATCCATTAGATTTGGGATCAATCGTCTAAAGCAGTAGTTCCCCACCATGTCTCATTGACAGCCCTTGCTACTTGCAAAGTAACTACTTGCTGTAAGGACTGAAACTGATGCCCCCAAAATGCATTTGTGATAAAAACTAGGCCTGTCACGATAATTACTATATCGACTTATGGTTCAATATATGAAAACTGAAACAATTTTTTGGCCATATGATAAAATTTAAGCTGTAAAAGTTTGAATTAATGCCTCATTACAGATGCAAACTAGTACAAAAGAATTTTTTGGCCATATGATAAAATTTAAGCTGTAAAAGTTTGAATTAATGCCTCATTACAGATGCAAACTAAGTACAAAAGTGTTTCATTCTGCTGTTTATTTATTGAAGCTCATGATTATTTTTACAATATTGTAGATTTAGTGTGGTATAAATCTGCTCTTGGGTTATTGCATCAGCGGCATGAATGAGTTTCAATATTATCGTTTATCATCTATATTTACTCCAGCAATATATCACATTTCAAAATGTGTTATGGTGACAGGCCTAATAACAAGCATTTATATCTGATTAATACCAAAACATTTGAGTGTTTTTGTTCCTATACACATCTTCCCAGCCATGTGTGCTAAGGGGCTTTCTGTAATCTCTGCAACCCCTCAGTTGGGAACCACACGTCTAAAGAATGATTTTTAAATTGTAGCTTGCGTGCCTGTTGCAAAATAAAGCAATTTAGCGCAATCATTAGTAAGAATACTTTCAATGCTTGGATTAGTGAGTGGTGACAACAGTGAGGGGTTGACACACATTGAAAAAACAAAAGCAAACTGCCAAATTTACCATTAAATGTTTAGATCTGGCATCAAATTTAATCAAATTCTTACTTGCTCTGCTAATTACAAGTCCTTCATTTCAGCTGTTATATTATCTTAGGGCGACCACATTTTCAAAGTTAAAAACTGGGACACACCCGCGTTGGGATGGTTGGTATAAATAAAATAGCGAAAAGAGTGCGTAACATTATCCATTCTTGAGTCACTTGTGGGTCAGTTTATAATCTCAGGGACTTCTGTCGATGCATTTTTTGCCTTATGCCCATTTTCAAGCAGGTTTTTCTGTATTTTAGCTAAACAAATGACAATACGTTCCCCTCATTACCACTGGCTGGTATCAAATTAGTCAAAAATAGGGACCGCAGGGACATGTAATTTCTATAAAACTGGGACAAATCAATGGTTTTGGATAAATCTACTGGGACATGGGACGCAAAACTGGGACTGGAACCGGATCTAATTTTTTTAAAAGAACCAAATCTTTTTCTTTGAAATTTTTTACGCAATTTTATACTGATTTACCCTGAACCAACACAAGAATCAGCACAGGAGCAGAGCAGGCGACACGAGTGAGAACTTTGAGCACAAAAAAACAGATTTGTTTAAAAAAATATATTTATTATTATTATTGTAGTGCAACATTTTATTTAGAATTTCATCATTCCAAGGGCTAAACACACTTCCACTCACAGTTTGAACCATTTTAAATGCATCTGAGCCTTGGTCATTTATTTCTGTGATTAGTTTGTAGATAAAATGAGTTCTCACTTTGGCTTCTGCCACATAAATAAATAGTAAAAGAGCCAGTCGTTTGAACGGCTCTTTGAAGAGAACAGATCCAAAACATTCGGATCCCACAAAGGAAGTCCCATCACTAGGGACGTCTGGTCACCCTATATTATCCAGGCCTGTCACGATAACATATTTTGAAGTCTGATATATTGCTGAAGTAAATATAGACAATAAACAATAATATGGAAACTAATTTACGCCACGGACACAAAAACCCAAGAGCAGATTTAAACCACAAAACTATTCAACAATAATATGGAAACTAATTTACGCCACGGACACAAAAACCCAAGAGCAGATTTAAACCACAAAAACTATTCTAAATCTACAATATTGTTAAAAAATCATGAGCTGCAATAAATAAACAGCCAAATGAAACACTTTAGTACTTAGTTTGCATCTGTAATGAGTCATACACGTTATTCATTTAACCTTTTACAGCTTAAATCTTATCATAGAGCCAAAAAATAACCAAAAATCTCCCAGTGGTGCAAAGAAAATCTACACAAGATAAATATTGACCCCAAAAAAATATTGTTCCAGCTTTCATATACTGAACGATAAGTCGATATAGTAATAATTGTGACAGCCATAATATTATCGACTTTGTTCTGACTCACTTTTGATTACACATGTTCCCTGTCTATGTCAGCCTAAAATGCACACGCGCTCAGAGGAATATGTAAGCAGACAATTCAACACCGACACAAGCAAGACACAACCAGCGCTCCTCTGCCGCTGGGAAGCTAACATGCAATTGCTTGTAACCATAGACAAAACACTCATCCGCGATTGATCCCGACGCGCTGCGCTTCCTGGGCAGAGGCGTGAGCTAGACTTTGTGCAATCAAACAGCCCGACGTGTTGAGTATCGCTGTTCTAAACCATCATGGTGAACACGGCCTTTTCCCAGCACAACATGGCAGGGAGATGTTCATTCTGAGCGAGGATCTCTCAGTGGAACTAATTACAGCCGCGCGATGCTAGCCATGCTACCACCCGCAGCCCCCATCGACATCGGGGTTTGTGGGTATTGTTTGTGCGTAGCGCGGTGCAATCCTCCAGGGCCAGGGAAAGACTAGCCGCTATGTCTGACCAAGTGTTTCAGATTGGGTCTCCCTGGTCAACGTTTAAGTTGGAAACGTTGGGGATACTTCCGTTCAATTTATATATTTTGAGAAATGGGTCATAAAGTAGGGAAGAACTTGTAGGTTCTATTCACTCGACATCACAACTTTCTAAACTGCTCTTATTATGAAACTGATTTGGAGGATCGGCTAGAATTATATAGAATTTCTCTTTTAACGGTCAAAATGTACATGTAGTAGCTTTAAATGTGGTGGTATTACTCAAAACCAAATGATTCTGGTTGATTGAAAGGACTTTGAGCTAAAGGCCCCATATTATGTTATTTTCTGATCTATATTATAATGTTATTTCCTCATCACAAACATACCTGGAGTTGTGTTTTTTTCATTCACACATTTAACACACAAACCCTGCATATTTAAGCTGAGTTATTCTCTCAAACAGAAAACACTCCACCTTGTCATGCCATGTTGTAATACAGGAAGTGCGCCACTGTGTTTTTTTTTTTTAACTCCATGCACCTTCACTAGAATCATTTGGATGACTTCCGCCCTGGAATTTCCAATCTCTACTAAACAAAATGACATCACAAGGTGGAACAGAGCATTTTGAGCCTGGGAGATGTAGACAAACTAATAATAAAAGATTATTCAAACATGTATGAATAAAACAAAACACAACTCCAGATATGCTTTTGATGAACTAAAAACATTATCACATGGTTAAAATCTCACAAAAATACATTTTTCATAATATAGGACCTTTAAAATGGCAAGTTTGTGGATTCAGTCTGTAACAAATAATGATAAGGTCATACATTTGGAGATTTTCTGTTTGATTAGTGTCCCATAGAGTTATATAGGCCCCTGCCCTCCATCTGAAATTATGACACCATCAATTTCTAAAGTGCAACCTATATAAAATGGTGGATTGTTGCCTCGGGACCTGGGCCAGCAGCCCATATTTACAGATAAAACAATCTGTAGGCGTATAGATGCCAAAGCGACCATAAACAGCATCTCAGCCTGCTCACCTGCAGAGGTGAGCTGGAGGAGGCACTGAGGCAGGGCTCAGCCAGTCTGGTTTAATACATGTAGAACACATGCACTGCTGATCCTCCACAATGTGTAGTGCTTTTGTTGACTATGCTGACTGCTTTACTGCTTAAACGCATAAATGGCCCATCACAATGCATCAGGCGATTGATACGACCACACGAGTGCACATGGCGAGTCAGAAAGGACATACACATCACCGTCAACAATTGGACATAACTATAATGGACATGTTTTAACTTTATGTTTGCTCATTAGGCTATAATCCAAGTTACTGCACACAGACCGCATGATAACACCAGCATCTCTCTCACCACTGCGGTCTTCACCAGGTGAGTACAGTCACTCAGGTAAGTCAAAATGAAAGCATATTCTATTTTTTTTCTTTCATACTCCACCAAAGTGAAACGCAGATTAAGTCCGTGCTAATCACTCAGGTAAAACAAACAATCTTGCGCCAGCTGGTTGCCTGTGCAGTCATGACACGACAGGGCCAGGTCCAGCACTGAGCTCACAGAGCCAGTGCTGGTGTCTGTCAATCAACTGCAAAGGGACAATCTGATTGGTCAGTTTTAATGCTAGGGCCAGCAGCTTGCAGACAGAAAGTCCAAGGGAAGAGAGGGCATGAATGTGTAACCCCCAAAATAACACCAAATCTGACCTGTTCACAGAACATTAATCCTTCACATTTATGTTATTTTTGAGAGAATTTTAGATCTAAAAAAATACAAAATTGTGATTTAATAAATGTAATAAAATCATTTGTTTTACATTTTTGCTGACATGTCGGCACACCACTGTCTAGACATAAATGAAAACAATACAAACAAACAAATAAACGAAAAAATTGACATTGATATTTCTAATATCCTATAGTAAAAGCCAAAGCAAAATCTGTCAACTGGACACGAAATTGTAGGAGTGAAGACGTTTCGCTGCTCTTCCAAGCCGCTTCTTCAGTTCTGATCAGATTACTGGAAGATACTGCCTTATATCTACCTGAAGGGAGGAGCTCACTACACTGAAACTGTAAACAACTATTGTTTCTAGTTTCAGCCTTAAAGAGCCTCCATTCAACCTTAATGGCCCTGGCTGGTCCTATTGCTTTCTGTCACCTTTGTTCCTTTGTTTGCTTTGGGTCTGAGGATGGGTTGTATATAGGTGACAGGTGATGTCTAAGGCCCCTATTCCTGTTCAAGGAAGGATTTTCTTTCCTAACAAAAATTGCTTCTTTAACTTCCGTCTCAAACCATTTCTTTTCTCTGGCCAAGATCTGTACCTCACTATCTTTAAAGGAGTGGTTAGTGGCTTTCAGATGGAGATGTACGGCGGACTGGGGTCCAGAGGAGCTCTCGCGATGGTGTTGGTACATTCTCTTACGGAGTGGCTGTTTAGTTTCTCCAATGTAGCGCTCCCTGCACTCTTCCCTGCACTGAATGGAGTAGACCACATTACTTTGTTTATGACTCGGGGTTTTGTCCTTTGGATGAACCAGTTTCTGTCTTAAAAGTGTTTGTAGGTTTGAAATAGACTGGAATCTCAAACTGTCTACTGTCGCTATAAGGCAGTATCTTCCAGTAATCTGATCAGAACTGAAGAAGCGGCTTGGATGAGCAGTGAAACGTCTTCACTCCTACAACTTGGTGTCCGGTTGACAGATTCAACTTTGGCTTTTACTATGGCTCAGACCTGGACGACTGAGGGATTACACAGACTTCTAATATCCTACTTTAAATTGATGGTTTAGGGAAAAACATGCACCTCAATCACAGTGTACAGATCATCACCATCATCTGGTGTTTGAAACTCCACTACAATTTTAGAAATAAAGTAATATAGCAATATAATAAAATGCTGGAATCTGTGTTGATATGGATTACACCGTTCCCAGTAATAGTGTGTTTAATATTGAGTTTCACAAGGGCAGTATATTTGAAGTCATGTTGCCTATAAAACATTTCAAAATATTGCCTTGTAACTGCTGCAATTTGCTCTGAATTTGCCGGAAAACGAAATTCTACAAACCTCAAAAATCAAAGTCATAAGTGAAGTAATTTTACACGTTCTGAGCTTTTTTTTCGATTTTTTCAAATTACTGCTGCATGGTACAATTTACCTCCACTGTTATCAAAGGAAATGCCAGAAGTTAGAAGTTGTATATTAAAGCCTATTCGGTATTAAAACTTCATAATGGGAATTCACAGTCAAGAGCGCTGTGAGCACTTCCCTTATGAACAGTAGGAAACAATTATCTCACCAAGCTATTCAGAGCATGGCCCATTATAGTGCAAAGGTTGGCCAATTTAAAGTAATGTTCTTGGCATTCTAATGTACGAACTGTGTCATGTCTGAATTGACCAAACTGCACGTTGTACTTATAGATAAACTGCTGCTGACTTTAAATGTAGAAATTAAGAACAGAACTAGTTCATTTTAAACTGTTTGCAGTGGTCCAGAGCTATTCCTCACTTACCTGATGCATTCCGAACATCCTAGTTATTCACCGCGATGAGTTTGTAAGCGCTTTTCACAACTTCCAGAGGACAGAGCGGAGTTTTGATGTGACGGTAAAGCTAACAACAACTAGCAGCTACTATGCTTTCTAATTATTTGCAGACAGCACGCAGCGGACTTGTTTTGAGCTCAAGAGTTGCTTATACATAGCTGTACTGGAGCGAGACGCATTTTGCTCAAATACATGGGGAAAAAATTGGGTACTGGGTAAGATAAGATAACAATGATGTTGAAAATAACCTTTTTTGTGGTATTCCCCAAATCTGAAACTGTCTGACTCCTAAAGGAAATCTTGTCGCACGTAGCTCTTTTTCATAGTTCACTATATTCTTCCAGAAATTATGAAAAAAAAACAAAAACAAAACTTGGTTACCTGTTACTTTTGTTTATATTTTGTAGCTTGTAAACCATTTATTGTTATTATTGTTGCTTTTTTGCTATTTATACTATTTCGAATGAATGAAACGTGCTTGTTATATTGTGGGGGTGCTCACCGTATGATGCTCTGACAAGGCTATAGTCTATTGAAGTATGTGACTAGTGTTGTTGCCTTTTCTTTTAACCAATATCGCATTTTAGACTTATTACTGAAAACTTGATTTTGGCTTGACAATAAAATAGCATGATTATTATGATAAATGAAAACACTATGACCACTATGTAAAATGTGTAGCTTGTGTTGCTTTGTATTGTACGTTCATTTCTACTGGCTGAGGCTAATGCTTTAAATTGTACCTGACGTGGTTGATGATGAGGCTGGGAGGGGGGATGAAGAAGTCGTCAACCCGATCGAAGCGCCTCCCGATGGGCTGAGTGTGCAGCGTGTGGTGGGCCACTCGGCCGCTGGCCTGGTTGATCACCTGGAACACAAATGGCAAAGAATGACATTAAAGAATAAACACTGTAATGTGTGTAGAAGTTTTCTTATCCATTAATTGCACTTTGCTCATTACTCAACAGGGTTTGATCCGCTAATGAAATGTTATGTAATGTATCCTGTCATTATTGCAAACTGTAATGGGTGAATCAACACATATCCACTGGTCTATTTTTGTGGACATAACCGGAAATTGTGCGTATTTAAGCTATTTTAAAACTGATTTTGACATAATTAAAATGTACTTTTGCCAAATTATTTACTATACTGCCATTTTGGGTCCAACTATTTTTGACAATATAAAAATATGTCAATAAAAAAGTCAAAATCTATTATTGCAGAAGCATCTAAGGGCAACAGAAGCAGTACAATTTTGAACACAGGAATGTTCGATACGCGCCGGGGTACAGTATATGCCCGAGTTGTCTGAGTGGTCTGTTAATGCGTTACTGTGGAACATTCTAGTCAAAGCAATAACATCTCCATTTAGACAAGCAAGTAGCGTACCCTCCATTCGAAAAGTTACACAGTACACTCAACGAGTATACATAATAATAGTACAACAATAGTTTGAACACAATTACTTTACTTGATGAGTATGTATTTTTTTTTTTTTTATGTAATATTTGTATTTTTTTTTACAAAACAGCTTTAAAGACAAAAACATATTGTGGTTTCATCTTCTATATAGTTATAATCTATGACACCTCTAGATAGTGATGTTATAATTTGGACATTTTAATTGTCAATATTAATCTAAAACTTAAGGAAACGAGACCGCTGACTTCTGCGTTGGAAAACTGCGGCGTCCAACTGGAGCTGTCGACACCTCGTATGACTAGCTGCAGGTCATGCTAGTGAGTAATGGATTTACGCAGTGCTGCCGAATCCTTAGTGTATCACCAATTTAGAAAATAAAATTGGAGAACAAAATAAGTACGTCACAGTGGGCATGTAGCAATGGCGGTGAAAACGGGGGTAGATCGGAGCAATGACGTCTTGTATTTAGAGTGATTTGTACATGTTTGAGTAATCTTTACACTCCTGTATTCAACTCTGAGAGGGGAAATGAGAGGGGAAACAACTATAACACGGTTAAAAGCTCTGAAAAGTGATTTTGCATAATAGGTCCGCTTTAACATTACATTATACTTGCTGATACCTGCAGAAATATTCCAGTGGGATGTTTTCACTGTCGGAGGAGCTTACATATATTTGTCCATGGACATAGTTCTGCAGAATAATTTGCGAAGTGCATACAGCTGTAGTCTAAACGTGAGCCTGTCTCCGTGGGAGGCGGCGGACGCCATTGTCACGCCTGTCTGAATAATGACGCTGCGTACGAAGGCCTGCGCGCTCTTGTGTAGGCAGCATCTGCTTTCATTGTGCCAATATGCACGAGCAAATTGCAGCAGATATTACCGGCATATTTATGTCCACGGAGCAGATGATAAATATGTGTAATGCACAGCCAGTATTCAAATGAGCCCAAGGAGCAAATATGAATAATGACAGGCGCTACGGATGGTAGTAAACATGCATTTGTGTGAGAGCTGTGCAAGTGTTAAACGTGTGATCACACAAGCTCACAGACAAGACTCTCATGAATACAATAACAATATATGGAATTCAACTTTATGTGTTTATCAGAAAACCTCATTGAGAAAAACATGAGCGCTTAAATACATATTAATTCTAAAGCAAGGGCAAAGTTTTGGACCAAGCCTTGAAATCTAAACATCTGAAACTTTTTAATTAGGGTCCAGTGTGGATTTTTGTCGCGTATACCAATATCTGATATTTGGCCTGCTGTTGTGGCCAATAACCAATATGTGCTGATACCGAGATTTATTAGACTTAAAAATCCATTTAAGTGGGACTAAACACAACCACATTTTAGATAGAGCTGCTAAACAGGGCAGTATCTGGAGGACTCAAGAACAAAGTGAGAGGAAAGGAGGGGCGGGGTCTGCGGGTACCAACAGGAACAGTGTGATTGGTCTAACAGGTATCCACACTTAAAACTGTTTGTAATGTGTTTAAATCAGAAACACCTGGCTGTAATCAGGGCGTGATGTCACCAGGTACTTAAAATTGCACCAGGACACACCAATTTTTATACATTTTTGATCACAAAGCTGCAAATGTACCGAGTTTCTACCAAATTGGCCAAAACAATGACAAGGAACAGTGGATAAAAACATAAATTTGCACACATTTGGAAGTTTAGTAGCGAAAAAAGTGGATTTAGTGTTTAGTTCTACTTTAAACTTATTATTATTTTGATTTATTACTTCTGCTTGAAGAAAAAACATTCCTACTTTCCTTCTCCCCTTTGACTGATGTTTTAAAAGTAGTAGACAGTATTAGATAAACAGTATATTTTTTTCTGTATCAGAACTTCTTTAAAGGCGAATGATTAGTGAAGGTAAGTGCATACGATTGAGTTGTGTTGTCCCTATAACTTTCTTGCATATTTTAAACCAATGAACAACTTTTGTCCTCAAAGTTGATGCAAGGATCTTCAGAGGCCCAGCCAAAATCACTGAAGCCATTCCTCAGTGTCACAGTGTCATTAATAATTGTCGTTTAGTAGAGCAAAACAAATGAATCAGCAATTAAACAGTAAAGTCCCACAGAGGGTGTCATCATTCATAACACATTCATATTGTATTGGAAAGAGGGAGGAATACGAGGTTCTCTATGAATTAGTTAGAGCCACTGTCAATATGAGAGAAGACGGTATTGATCTGAAAACAAACAAAAGAAAATGGATGACGCTCAGGTTTGGAGGTTATTTGGGAATGATATGTCATACATTCAAATTAGGTAGCTTCAATTTTTTTGCTTTTCGTATAACTGTATCTTTCATTTTAAAGTGGAACTTAACACGAAATCAACTTTTTTTTGCTACTCAACTGTGCACATGGTGTTTTAATAGCGTTATCTACTCAATTTTAGCACAAACGAAGTGTATTTGCAGCTTTGAGTTCACAAACGGTAAAAAAAATGAGTGCTGCCTCCAGTGGCCACTGCAATTTCAAGTACTACGTGACAAAATACATGACTTCCCTGAATAAAGGTAGGTGTTTCTGATTACAAACACCTGGCTGCGGGTGTGGAGTCTGAAGTGTGGATACCTGTTAAACTAATCGCACTGTTCCTTATACCTCCACCTGTCTTAAAAACATGAAAAACATCTAATTCATTTGAAATTATTTGCTGTGGTTATTCCTCTCTTGCCTTATGCATTTCTGAGCATCCTAATTATTCACCGCGATGAGTTTATAAGCTCATAATATTAATAATAATAATAAAATTTGATTATTAGAAGCAGACTGTACTACGTGCTGTGAGCTGCTTATTAGGATATATCTGTACTGGGGCAAGACTTTTTCTTTTTTTTTCAAATACATGAACAAAAAAGGGTACAGTGCCTTTAAATAATTGGCATGTTTCATTTTTAGAACACTCAAAGTTGTGTTTTAGATGCTTATGTTTCACTACATGCTCACCAGCACACAAGACAAGATCTGAATGTTTTGAATTCTTGTTTCTTTGAGAAGACGTACTAATTTCCCTGGGGATTAAAAGTTAAGCTTTCATCCCTTATTCAAAGTTACCTGCAGTATCTAAAATACAGTATGTGATTTGATTATATTTTCCACATTAAACAGGTATATACAGGGCATGTGACATCTTTACGCTGTTCTCATTTGGAATTCATTTTCCGAGACCTACTATTCGGGGTGGCAGTGGGGGTGTTGTTGGAGCTGTCAGCTGACTGATTACACACATTTTCAGACTATTTAACGTACTGAACATTCTCTTGTCTACACATCCTATAGCCCAGTGAATCTTCCTTTGAGTGTCTTGCCTCTTCACAGCACTGATAGTCTGTCAATTGTATTAGTCACTCTAAAGTGTTTTGCCCATCTTTCTAAAAAAAAGTTAAAAGTGTGAACTGTTCTGTGGCAATATATAGTTATTACCTTCCGTACTACCATTTTTGCGAGATGTGTTCACAAACTCACAAAACATCTTGTCCCTGGGTGTGGCGGGAGAGGGCTCTTCAGACGGCATGTACTTGCCTGGGACACAGACCGGATATATATTCTCTACAGAAGATCTCTCAGTCTCTCTCTCGAGACAGAATCGTCCAATCGGGTTCATTTATTTCAGTGACGCATGAGCGAGAGTTTAATGCTTCACTATGATCCCGGATAAATCTGCGATGTTTTGTAGTCACCTATAATATTCCTTTTTCCTCATAAGCAGCCATATTTGTTTAGATACAGACGGACCATCTGAATGTGGGAGATCGAGCCGGTGACCAGACACATATCTTCGTAAATGTTTTTGAGACGTGTGTATTCTTGGCTGACTTTGAAAAAAGAGCTGCGGAAAGCGTTTTGTGCATTTGTGAAGTCTTTATAGAACTCAGCTTGGATGGATACTGATGCACATTGGTCTTTATTGGCTTACACCAGGTACATTTACATGGTCAGTAAAAATCAGATAACTAGACTAATCAGATAAGCCAATAATTAGATCAGATTTGCGGTGTCTTTACATGCGCTAAAGAAATCTGATTACGCACATCAGATGCAACTGTTGACTAGGCATGTAACAATACAGTTATCTCACGATTGTCAATACTTCACAATATCGATACAATTTCTTCAGTTATTCTATTATTTTAAAGCAGACCTATTCTGCAAAATTGACTTTTCAGAGCTTTTAACCATGTTATAGTTGTTTCCCCTTCTCATTTACCCCCTCAGAGTTGTTTTTGGAGTTTGAGCAATCTTTAATCACTTATTTTCAAGACATTGCATGTTCATCAACCCCCGTTTTCACCGCCACCGGCATACGCCCACTGCTCTCTACTTATTTCGTTCTTCAATTTTATTTCCCTATTTGGTGATACTAGTAGGTTTCAGCAGTGTTGCGTAGTCATTTTGGTACTTTTTTTTTTTTTTTTTTTAAATCTGCTGCTCAGTAGTGTGAAGTGCAGCAATCCATAGGAGAGGGACAGTTACACAGCTCTTTGTTGTGATGACGTTTGCGACGACGCCAGCTCCCATTAGCCACTGCAGTTTTCTGATGCGGAAGTAGGAGGACTTGTTTCTTTTATTAAGTCGTTTTGAATTAAAATTACAATTTAAAATATGTAAATTATAACAATGATCCACGGGAGTCATAGATTATAACTATATAGCAGAGACAAGCACAATAGGTCTTGCTGCTAATATGCTAATAATAAAAGTAAATCAATAAAAGTAACATTTTATTAAATCTGTTCTGATATTGCAGAGTTGGGCCTTTGGAGCTGTTTCACCTGTACCTGTGAAAACATTGTTGCATCCCTACTGTTAACATGAGATTCCAATAAAATGATCAGAAAATCAGATAATGATCAGATTTCGGGCGTGCGTGTAAACACAACCAAAATTCCATTACATTTAAGAAATAGTTTGATGCCAGAGAAGCTGTAATCCTTCTTACCTGGAGAGTGGGAAAGTTGCGCTCCATGTCGCCCCAGCTCAGCACCCACACCTGGTCATGTGACTTGTCGTAGTGCAGTTTGACAGGGTAGGGATCCGTGCTGACAGTCTGCGGAACGGAAAACAAAGAAAACCAAATCACTTTTTAGACGCATCCACGGAATCCTCCATCTACAATCTACACGTGTCTTGTGAAACCCTCCACTTTGATGTCTAGACATAACACCTTAGAGGACTTTGGATTGCCTGACATCTGCTGCTAACAAGGCTGGCTTTTTGATGTAGCTTTTTCCCTTACCTTTTTGGAGTAGAATATTAAATAAGTTGCGTTCAAGTTCTAGAATCGTATGAGTCCTCAAAAATCTCAATTATGAATAACCACCAGAGTGTCTGCTGGTACCAATCCATCGACAGTGAGGTCAAAGCCTCATTAAAAGTCATTGTAGTGTGTGGAGTGTGTAAACCATTTTGTTTCATTTTAGATCATAATTAACATCTAAAGGCGAACCAACTTTCATCTGAGATTTCGGAACTTGTGTGCGTCAGGTAAAAATATAGTGACCGCTAAACATCTTCTTTCACATGTTAGCGGTGAGGAAACCAGATACGTGACGATGATGTGTTTGAGTTGTTTGGGTAGCATCGGCTAACCAACGGAGAGATAACGCATGTTTATGTATATAAATTTATGGGAAATTGACTGTTTTAAAAGAAATATCCAAACTACAGGGATTCTAGAATGTTGTGACGTCTTGTGAAAGCAACCTACCAAATGCTGACAGACTCAATTGCTTTACCACAGTTGAGTAATTGCGCTCAAGCCTTTAACCGTTCCTCTGACACACTGGAGCTGCATATTGCAATACACATGCCGTCTACCTGAGTACCTAAACAAAGAGGACTCCGGGGAGAAAGAGAAGTCATTTGGGAATACAATGCATGTGCCACCTTTAAAAAAAAAACAAAACAATCATTTTTCGAACGCCCCACGAATCCCCGTCGGACTGTATGTTGTTTCTATTCACCTTATTACGGAAGTTGCTATGGGCGCTGCCATTGTCATTCGGGTTGTATTATTTTGCATGCTGCTGCCAATCTTGACAGCAAATAAGTCCTATAGGGATAACTAAGGCGTTTGAAAGCCTCCCAGACAATCGGGGTATTGTTGACTTGTTGGTGCACACGAACACTGAACATTTTACACAAATGAACCAACTTTATATGAGATTTTATACATGGGAAAAATCGGATGCATGGCTTTTGAGTTTAGCCATGATTTAGTTATAGTTGTTTTTTATATGGGTTTAGTTCATTTATTTTTCCCCTCTTCTGGCAGGATTGACACAGCAATAGTAACTTGAAGTAGTTATTATACATCAGATGCCTTGCTTGTTGCAACCAGCTAAGAAACTGTGTCTGGATTGGTGGACTTAACAACAGCACCTTTGCTTTGGCAGGAATCAAACCAGCTGCCCTACCATTTTGATACAAATGCCTAACCCACAACACCACTGCCAAATACACTTTCCTCTATAAATATCGAATGCTATTTTAAATACACTACTTGGTGAAACAGTTTAAGTTTCACCAACAACTTCGCACAAATCCTCCACACTTTTGCTCAACTGACACCTGCAAATGTCATTTTAATTAGCAACTCAATATTTTGAACTCAACAGCTTGCTAACATCCCTTTCACATCCGCACATACATGACTAGGCACATCGCGGAGCTCACAAAACCCTGACAGATGCACTCGACTTGTTCAAACATATTGGCTTTGGATCTCGCTAATCTTCCCCCCGAACCATGTTGTCAGACAAAAGAACAACTATAACACCTGTTCTCTCCAGTGAATACATGCTAGCTTGGCGTTCAGTTAGCATTCTGCTCTCCCTTCTTATTGCTCCCACTGTAAAAAGTAATATCTAGTTAAGTTAGAATTTCTTAAATTAAGAAACTTTTTGTTGATTTGCGTAGATTCAGCTTCACAAGTGAAATTATCTACCAATGGAATACGTTTTTTTATGTGTGTGTGAATGTGTGAGTGGTTCCTTGATGTAAAGCGCTTTGAGTGTCTTGAAGGTGGAAAAGCGCTATATAAAAATGTGACCATTTACCGTTGACCATTTGTTTTTAAAGGAATTACCCTCTTACTGTTTCACAAAGGTAGCACATCTACAACTGAATCTGGGTTGCCAGTGTCCAAATCTGCAGACAGAGGACAAATACACAGGCAGTTTATCTCTTTCTCAGTATCTGGACAGGCCATGGCTCATGTGAAAGCTCAGAACCTCCAGAATTCACAAGCTGCACTAGCACTGATTAATGATTGGCTGCAGTTGCTGGGGTTTAGGTAGTGACGATTCAGATCAGAGAGTCATTTTAAGTTTTAAACCAACTGGATTTCAGCGTTTGAACAAGTCGAGTGCATCTGTCAGGGTTTTGTAAATTGTCCAGTGACACCACCACATCTGCATTTCGCCAATTCCGTGATACCATCAGTCACACCAATAATTCTACAATAGAGACAATGGAAGCCAGATAAGTGAAGTGCTTTGCCTAAGGACACAACGGTAACATGGAATAGGATTACAGCTAGCGCGAATCAACTGCACTTTTCAACTGTAGTTTAGTTTACAATGGTACAATAGAAATAGGACGTTTTTTTCCCTCTCCAATAAAACAGTCTTGGGATGAAGATTACTGAGGCCTCAAGCCAATGTGCACATATAAAGTTAAATGAGCTGTACCTGAGTTTTACTCTTAAAATCTGAAGAACAGAACTAGTTCATTTTAACTCCTTGCAGTGTGGTCCAAAGTTATTCCTCACTTACTTTATGCATTTCGAGCATCCTAATTATTCACAGTGATGAATTTATAAGTGCTTTTCACAACTTTTAGAGGCCAGAGCGGAGTTTGCCTTCATGGTAACTCTAACAACGACTAGCACACCAACTTATTTTCTAAGAACATGCTTTATAATTATGCAGACAGTAGACAGCAGACTTATTTTGACCTCAATAGCTGCTTATACAATATATATGTACTTCTCTTTACGAAACTGACAGAAGTTCAGACTTACATTGTTGGAACATTTTTGCAACGTAAGGTTATAACCCATGTCTGTTTCATTTCATCTCAACAAACCCATCAGAGGCGAATTGTGATTTGGATCTTATATAAAAGCAAAATAAATAAAGTTACACAACTATCTATCATTTGCTAAGTAAGATTTGTTTGCTCAAAACATACTGAAGAATAGACTTTACTAAGAAGTTAAGAGCACAGGTTCACAAAGTTCACCTCACTCAAATAAATTAGTTTTTTAGAAGAAGGCCAATACATTTCTAAGCAGGTTTCAAAAGTACAGAACGTCATTTGATAAAAGGTCCATGTCCTTCATTTGAAATTTTCTCTGTAAAAAAGGCGTAGTGATTGCTTCTTGACCAATGTTTGTCAGTGCTATGCAATGTATTTTTCAAAGACAATTCACTCATTTGAAAATAATAAATGTATTTTTCTAATAATGGATGAAATGGAATTTTTAACATTTTTGAGTTAAAGCTAAGAGAGCCAGACACTTTGTATAAAGGTTCACCTAAAGGGCCGTTACCTGATTTTAACCAGTTCTAATTAAGATAAATGCTCTGTACATCACGCATCATATGGTAAAAGCGGCTAAATAAGAAAGAAATTGAGACTGTAAAATATAATCTATTCATTTTACATAGCATTTTCTCATGTAATAACTAATAAATGGTCATATTTGTGTATAGAGCTTTTCCACCTTCAAGGCACTCAAAGCTCTTTACATCAAGGAGCCACTCACCCATTCACACACACACACTCATACACCAGTGTACACAGACACTGGGGTCAAGACGGGTTAAGTGTCTTGCCCAAGGACACAACAACAGCATTCATCTGGGGGAGCTGGAATCGCACTGCCAACCTTTAGGTCAGTGGGCCGCTCGACCATTGATGTTTACGCTGAGAGCGGAATTCGAACCGCCAACCTTCAGGTCAGTAGTCGAACGCTACCGACATGGTCACCTTTTTCATCCAGTTGCAAGGAGTCATGGGAAACCAACTGCCAGACACTATCCCGGACACTTGATTCTCTGTCATGGTGCATGATCAAGAGCGACATAAACGTTTAAACCAGACAGAGATGAGAGAACTATATGAAACCACATGAGACTATGCCAGACAATATCACTGTGGCAAAAAGGAGCAACAGTAGCTTAGTTGGTAGTTTGTCCACTGATCTGAAGGTTGGCAGTTTGAATCCCGCTCTCACGGAAGAATGCTGTCGTTGTGTCCTTAGGCAAGACACTTAACCCACCTCTCCCCCACTGTCTACGTTTATTGGTGTATGATTGTGTGCCTGAATGGGTGAGTGTGTCCTTGATGTAAAGCGCTTTGAGTGCCTAGAACAGGGGTTTCAAACTCATTTTCACCGAGGGCCACATCAGCAAAAAGGTTGTCCTTAAAGGGCCGAATGTAACAGTAAAACCGTATAAATGTAACTAAATGTAACCAAATGCAATGTAAAATAAATGTAACTACTTTTTTAACTTGTTAATTAACTGTTTCTGTATTTATTACTTATTCAAGTTCAAATATTGCCATAAGTATTTGCATAGATGTAAAAAAATATGACTGTGAACTTGTTAATTAACTGTTTCTGTATTTATTACTTATTCAAGTTACAAATATTGCATAAGTATTTGCATAGATGTAAAAAAATATGACTGTGTAACTGCATATCTCCTGATAGACTGACATTTTAAGACAGCCATACATTTTAATATACATTGTCACGGGCCACATAAAATGATGTGGCGGGCCAAATTTGGCCCGCGGGCCTTGAGTTTGACACATGTTGCCTAGAAGATGGAAAAGCGCTATATATAAATAAGTGGGCGGGACTAATGGTTCAAACTAAAAATGTTCCTGACTCATGGTTCAAAATCAGGCGCAGGCCCTTTAAGACTGACTGATCCACGCCAAAGTGAACCAACGGAATCACGGCTTTTAACTCTATGGACAATTTACTGTTTTTGAACTCAATATCCAATTTTATAATTCACAATTGTTGAATAACACAATTGACTTTTTGGGGGTATAGATTTAATTACTATGATTGATTGAAGATCACAGCCAATTGGTTCACTCAACTCAACTTGTCTTTTTCTGATATTTTTATGTATGATCCTTTATATTTTCATGGTATCATTATGTTGATTTGATCTACAGACTGTTGCGTCCTCTGCAGATGCACGGGTTATTTAAGTGGAGATGGGATAGTGCCTTCACACGCCAAGTTGGACCCTTGCCAGCGCTGCCACGGCCGTGGAGCAAACTCTGTTGATCTAATATCGCTTTTGGATTATTGTGTTTTCCATGCGTTGTTGGATTATATTCTCCGTGGGAGCTGCTGGGCTACAAACACTTGCAAACTATAAATCTCTTGCTGTGAGGCGTGCGCAAAACTTTAGGAACTTTTGGGACAAGTTAACGGGGATTAAGCTTGTGGTGAATTGGTTGTCTGCGAACTGTTTATTTCTCTTATTGTCGACACTTAAGATGGTTTTGGAGTAAACTGGGGGGCGCTAGAGCGAGGGGAGGTGAATATTCTTGGCCATTCACTGATTGATACTTGACGACGTCAACTGAAAGCCAGTTATTTGAGGCCAAAAGCACCTTTCTTGTATTTCATTGTTTAATTCCCGCTGATGTGAGTAAATCCTCCCGTGACCATAGAATAGTGTTGTAGCTTTTCCTACTTCGAAGACAGGTGAATTGTTACATGATTATATTGTGACCAGAATAATCACAATCGATGAACCAGTTAAAAGAGCTGTACCTGATTTTTACCGTCTTAAAAACGTGAAAAACAGAACTAGTTCAAACGGTTTGCAGTGGTCCAAAGTTATTCTTCACTTACTTTTTGCATCATACGCATAATAAGTATTCACTGTGATAAGTTAACCACAACTAGCATGCTAACGCGCACTTCCTGATTATCGCAAATCGTTTTATAACCACAACTAGCATGCTAACGCGCACTTCCTGATTATCGCAAATCGCTTTATAATTAGATGCAGGCAGTACGCGGCTGACTTATTTTGACTTCAAGAGCTGTTTACAATATATCTGTACTGCGGCAAGACAAAGTTGGCACAAATTCATGGGGAAAAAAAAAAAAATTGGGTACAAAACTTGACATCCCTTATACCCGGTGATAGGTGGCGCTGTTGCCTGTTACCTGCACAGCCTTCTGCGTGTGTATGTCGACGATGAGCACGCGGTCCAGGGTGGGCTGGGTGGCGTAGATGAACTTGTCTCTCACGTTCACGGCGGACGACCACACGCACCTCTGAACGGGCTCGTCCGCATCGCCTGGACACACCTCCTCCTGGAAAACCCAACAGAATGGACAGGTCAGGGGAAATATATGGAGCTATATTTATTTACCTTTACTCTGTTGTTTTTATTATGTTTTTTATTGTATTGATTTTAAATCACTATGTGCAGCACTTTGGAAACAGTGTTTGTCTATAAAATGTGCTTTGGGCGGCAGTAGCTCAGTTGGTAAAGTGTTTGACCACTGATCTAAAGGTTTGTGGTTCGAATACCGCACCCGACATAAACATCATTGGTTGACTGACCCACAGGTTGGAGGTGCGACTCTAGCTCCCACAGATGAATGCTGTTGTTGTGTCCAGAACAGATTGTGACATTTAACCCATCTTGCCCTGTGTCGTTGATTATCAGTGATATCAGAGGATTTCCCCAGATATCGGTATTGGTCTGATGTTGACCCACATATGTTTTCTGTGTGTGCCCACGTGTCATTCCCAGTTTGTCCTCAGGGCATCAAATATTGTCTTTTGGAGCGCAGTCATTAGTGAAAATATGTATTTATATCCCAAATAAAGTGAAAACTTAATTTGTAAACTTCACTGAAACACATAACATATTTAGATCACCATATTACTTTTTATTGTTTTGAAAATGGTATATTCACCAAAAACACCACATTAAAATGTTTTATAATATATATTTAGGCCCGAGCCCCTACAGGGCGTAGGGCCTATTGCTTTCGCAACGATGAATGCATGGGCAAAGCGCGCAACTTCGTCTAAAGTTGCCCCCTGCCCAGACTCCTGTATCCTAGCAACCCATGCCGTAGGCATGGGATATACATATTTGTTCTTGCTAACAAGTCATCGTCAACATTGAGTGAATGGGCAAAGCCTTATCCAAGCCCCCATGCCGCAGGCATGGGCCATATTTATTACTGCTAAAATTAATGGAAATCAATGGGAGTCAATGGGCGACTGCGACGTCATTCCACATTCGAGAGTCGAGAGCTTTCAAAAAACTATCAGGGAGTGCCGGGTCGGCTGAGTGCGAAGAGCAGCCTGCGAGGGCCGTTCAATGCCGCTTGCAGCTTTAAAGATTTTTTTTTTTACTTTTTAAAATTTTGCTTTGTTTTTACTTTTTGCTT